>DWLS01003522.1:0-15559 GCA_018246255.1 Pachliopta kotzebuea | reverse complement strand
TTAACACGTCTGCGTTATTGACTTTGTCTCTCCAGGATAACCTAAGCATTCTCCTGTACACCCACATTTCGAAAGCTATAAGTTTCTTGCTCATGTGAGAGTCTATGTCCAACCATTATATACATTGTGTTTTTACTAATAGTTTTATATTCCCAAAAACAGACAGGTAATGTTTGAATGTCGAAATAAGGTTAATAATCAGAGAAATATATACAGTTTACTTATATACCATACACACACACTTTGTTACACTGGTGTGTAAGTGATTACAGTAGACGGAGACGGCCACACAACGCGCCGCCATTATCCGACGGATTAAATAATGAAAACTCTCCATTACAAGATTTAATAAAGCTAAATTTCTTCATCACGCAGCGTGTAGTGTTCGTGTGCGTAATCACGGCAAATGATAGGTGGTGATCGCTAAAGACTGTCGTTTGACGAACCGTGTATTAACTTGAAACTTATTTACACCCGGCCCGACACAGCGCCCGCGTAAAAACGAAGCCTTCCTTGTAACATTATAAACTTTCCATATTTCGCGTTACTTTGTAAAAACATTACAAATTACTGTCAAGGTGGAAAAATTTGGTCGATGTAATATAAAAAAATTCATTTCTATTATAATTTAATATTGATAAGTAATGCTTTCAAGTTCACAAATACTTAAATATATATTTAAACAGAAATGAACAAGGATATGGTTTACATAATGGCAACTGCCATCTCCGCTTTAGAGAAAGTTAGTTTCTATGGCGCCAGTAATCATTTTTACATTGCATGACATGAGGTGTTAAGTCTCGTTACTACAGTAATTTCTCTGGTTACATCGCCCAAGAAATCGGTATAACTTAATTTTAGTTACGGCTTGCAAGCAGAAATACATTACGTAACACCTAACTTAAAAGTTTCTTTAACTAATGTAGAACTTAAAACTAGATAAATTTTTAGTCTAATACTAATTGTAACTGAATCTTTACAATTATATAGACTTCAAAACTGGTCTACCACAGTCGGTTTTTTGTGAAGGTATTTCCCCTGTCTGTCTGACCCCCTAGATTATGATATCTTATCTTTATGATTATCTTTATGCATATATTATCATGTTAAAAAAATGTAATATTCTAAGATATCAATAGGTTATTTACTTATTTATAGCAACAATTTATGTAATTATATTATGTTGTGAAACAAAAATGGTAAGAGTGGTTGAAAATACACACACATGTGGGTAGCTCACTCAATAGTATATTTTCTACTGATAGTATGTAGTAGTTTCTTATCGAACCCGGCTACCGCAAATACTATGATAGCGTTAGAACATGTAATCATTAATCCCTTTATACCATTTAGGTTTCAACTATTACGTTAAAAATCTATCCTGATTTACAGTGGTAATAACGACATGTTAATCAGTAGTAAATACAGATTAAGATATATTTATCATGTTTATCTCTATGTTTTAACTTCCGCTGTTCTCTATTATTGACGGTAAAATATTTTTATTTGTTAATAGTCGTATAAAAGGAAATTGTGGCCTTCATACTAAAAAGTTATATTATTCAGACATTAGTGAAGGGGATTTCTTTATGAGTTCCTGAAACGAAAATTTCTGAAAAGATCAACAGCGGAGGAGAGGTTTGGATTTGATGATCGAAAGCAGTTAACTGAGCTCAGACACCATCAATTAAAAAGAGTAGTTGAAAAGGAATAGCTCCCCAATACCACAAAACTTCAGCTTGAAGATAAATGATGAAAAGATGGTGGTTACATGATTTTATTGAATATTGTTTCATTATTTGTTTACTTTTAAATAATTAGATTTAAAAAAGGTTTTTGATAAGAACTTACCATCAGGAGGCACAATATCTTCGCAGAGACGGCAAGCTGTGGTAACCTGTGGAAAGAAAAACTTAAGTTTATTAAATGCAATAAGTTAAGCATACTTTATAACAAATCATTATAGTTTATCCCTTCTAAGTAATTGTTGAATTGTATTGCATCACTCGAAACAAAACTTCAGAACCTGTAATTTAAAGTTGAATATTAAGTTACTAAATATCTTACTGGTAGTTAGTACATAAGTTATTGAAATCCTGATTGAAGAAGGTAAAAGTATAACATGAGTTAAAATCTAATGTCTTGAGGCGACGAGTACAATTTGGTGCTCTATTTATCATCCTAACTAGCACTACATTGTTACGGGTGGGCGTATCACTTATCATCAGGTGAACGTCTTATTCGTCTCGTCGCTCCAAGAAAAAAAGGTGTAACTTTATTAGTATACATAACAACATATGAGTTATACCAAAATGGCTGATATTTTCTTGTGCTAATTAAGTAACATACCTCCGCATACTTCTCTTCAAATTTCGTTTAGTTTTTATAAATATAATATACACATGAATAACCAAAAAATTCCAATATTTGCTATTTTTTAAGCATTTTGTGTTGAATACATAACAATAGATCAATGTCTAGTGGTGGGTGTCCATCGGTCGAAATGATAATAATGACGTATATTGTCTAAATTCGATACAAGTAATAAAACCTCTGATAAATATCGCTTTGAATACAATTTATAATGTTCAATAAATAACATTAATAATCCATTATGAACGTTATTAATTATTAAACAAAATAAAACACATTTGTTTTCATACTTTTTCGTCATATTTATCGTGGCGCCATTATTTTTATAATGTTACAAAACGGCATTCCTTAGTAATATGATAATAAATCAAAATTATTTTACTACCGAAACGTGTTCTATTATATCGAATAAATTAAAATTTATATATCTTTAATTTTATATATAGAAAGAATGAAATATGTATTCGGACCCGTAGTTTCCGGATGTGTCTACTTGAAAATTGAAAGCGTCAATATTGTTAAGCAAATTTGTGGTACGGATGCACTGAACATTGTTTATCGACGAGATTAACATTGACAACGTTTGCTTATTCATTTCTTTTAAACAATTGTTAAAAACATCGCCTTTCTGTAGTTTAACGACAATTATATTTAAAACTCAAAATAATCCGTAAGATTTATTCAAAGATATGGCTTTGTTCTATTTAAATAATTAACTGAAATAAGTAGTAAGTTGCACTTCTAATAGCATACTATTGAAGATTTTTTTAATAATTATTAACATGTCAGTGTAATATTCTTTCATTTATTATAAAACTCACAGTACAAATGTAATACGCTCTACGTAAATATATCTGGCGCCAACGAAGGTTCACTATATATCTACACATGTGTTTCCCAAAGTTTTATATAATTATCAAGATTTATTTATTTGAATTTTAATTTAAAATATTTAATAGCTCATCTCTGTTCTTGCATATGAATAAAGAGTAGTAATTATATAAAATAATATGTACCTATTTGATTTTCAATTTCATTTATATTTCTAACTTTATATTCTATGTCTATGCCGTCAAACAGTAGTGTGTAATTATAACTGTGTTCCGGTTTGAAGGACCTTGCAGCTAGTAAAAGTCCTCTAAATCTATACTTATCAAAATACCAACGCATTTCTCAAAACGGTACAGTGATTCTATTACGGTAAAAGCAGTGAAATGTTCTATGGAAAACTCTTCCTCATGATATCCGCGCCTGTCCCTCCTTATCTATCTTTAAGAAGAGAGTTAAAGTTAAAGTTCTTCATCATCAGAACTTGCACACTATAATTCACGAATGTATAAAATCGGATATTTACTAGAACATAATCAAAACAGCTATTTAATGGTTATAATAAGATACGTTGCTATGACTGCTGTCTCTTTTTAAGTAAAATACCAACCCGCATTGGGCCAGTGTGGTAAAAGACGGTCCAAATGTCCCCTCTATTAACGGAGGCCTATGTCCAGCAGTGGAAGTCTATCAGCTGACGCAGAAGGAGAACAAAGCATTTAATAGTGTCTAAATAAACCGGTGAGATTAGAAAAAATTGTGAACCACTTTAATTTTTTCTTTTAGTTACATGAATCATTTGTTTTGTCTTTGAAAACGAAAACATCTTGAATTATAATATGTTACCTAGGCGGTCTATGTTACAAAGTGACGAGATGCGGCTCCAATAACGCAAGCTTCGACCTATGAGTCGTTCACTAGAAATATTTCGCTGCAAACAAACCACGATTCCTCGGTTGCATCAGTGAGCAACATGACACTGTTGTTACTACCAGTATGCGAAACTATTCATCGTTAGTAATCAAAATATCCGTCTCAATTCACAAAGCGGTATCACCATAGCCACCAGCGTTATTAAAAACTGATAGGACTATAAATAAAAATAAAAATAATCCTATCCAATGTAACTTTTTCCAATTTCCCCAACAAGGCCAAAACAGTACCACATTGTGCTCGTCGTCTTGAGACATAAGATGTCGTCTCGTTACCCTGGTAATTTCAGTCTTTAAAACCTTCTTCAGTAATGTTTGTACACTATTTAGCGGCTGAAATAGGAGCTGCGATGGTACCTACCTAGACGATCTCCAGCGACAGAGACTTACCTGCAGTGCAAGCTGGTGAAATTACCACTAGATGGAAGTTTAGGTCGTCTCGACGCTCCATTGAATTAAAAATTATTGTAAATAAAACAAAACCATGCATGGAAATGAGAACCTCCTCGATCAAGGTCGGTCAAAAGCAGGGTTCAGAGATCATGTAATCAATGTTCCTTTATCTTTGTAATCCGTCAACGTAGATAAGACACGAACTATTTGCCCAGCTCACTTACTCTCGTAGCGCCGTATACGGTTATTGTTTACAACTTTACAACACTTCCGGATGTCCCTAATTGCGGATGATTGTTAGAAAATTTTATACACTATTTGTACACAATTACCTTTCCATGATTTGCTTCGATCAGGGCCTAGTTCTGCCATAATACGGTAAGATGTTAGTAATGTTACTAGTGTAGCGACTGATCACATCATAAGTCTTAGATGTTAGCGCAAAGTGGTGTTGTATTATTATACAATACAACATTAGGGTGATACCTAACTAGCACCACGTTGTTATGGAAATAGCAGAAGGTAATTGGTGAACTTTCAGCTCAGCGTTTATTTGAAATATCTAAGACTTTTAGTCGGTAAGAGTACTTAAAATTGATACAGGAATCAAAGTAACAAATCTACTATTTACTATAGACTACAATCGCAAATGATTTGACTATAGTTTTTGGTTAAACACTATACCTGAATTCCGTTAATAAACTATACTAGGAATATCATTTAATAATATACTAATTCACAGAACAACTATATATACTATAGAAAGACAGGATTTTTTTAAGCACTATATGTTGTTGTATATTAAGTAGATTTAATTGTTTAAAAATTCCTTTATAGTAAAGTCTATTTACAATTATGGAAAAGAAACAATCATAAAGTTTAAAAGTCATATGCTAATTGTTATTTACTTTCGTTGGAACTTTGTTGGGTGACCAAGGTGTAAAAATACACAGGCCTCACATCATTGCGCTAATATTTATATAGGCAAACTCGATTACGGCACTATAAACGAATAATTTATAAGAACATTTGTTGATTTGAGGAAATCCAGTGTATTTTTTTATTAAAATGTTTTTATAACTCTCTTAAATATTAAGTATGTTACAATTGTTAGTGATATTAGGAAAATATGCACTGTTTCTCATGATTATAGTTTAGTTTACATGTATTGTTTGACATTACAAATTAATTTATCCATTTGTTTATATTGCTCCATAGTGTTCTTTCTATATTATGATACTTTTTTTATAATTTGGAATGACCAATAATTCATTTCTGATTAAGGTTTGAAATGAAGTTAAAGATATAGGTATCTTGTTTTCAGAATAGTAAATTGTAACTGTTGACTTTCACGACATTCTATATACTTACCATGTCAAAGTATATCAATATTAGTAGGGCGACAATAGTTAATATTACATGATAAATCATCGTAAACTTCGCAATGTTTAGTTTCGTGAAACAAAAACAATTTATACATCGTTATGCTCATTTAACAGTTCCAAAACTAGAATTGTTTAAAGTGTGAATTCTACAATCACATTCAAAATATGATATTTGTATCTAAAATTAAAGTTTTTATGGCGATTGATTTGTGAGAAAAGATAAGCTAATTGATTGATGATTTTTTTACTTTAATTTATTTAATCTGTACGTTGTTTATCTATTTAATTATCTAGGATTGTAGTAATGAATTAGCTTGTTTTAATGAGAATTTCGCGATATATATGGAGATTAGCATATATATAATAAACAGCTTGGGTCTAAGTCGATAGTACTATTTTATATTTTAAATAACAACTTTAAATTAATATTAACAATTTTAGACTAAAGTTATATATAAATAGTAAGAAGATTATAATTTGCTTTATTACCTATTTAATTTTTTTTTATTTATAAAGTAACTGTAGATGATGTCTGGTAAGTGAGACATAGTAACAATAAACTTTATTATGAGTAACTGCTTTTAAAATATCTATTACCTAAAATGCAATGGCAGATTAGATTAAATGTGATAAAAACAATTAAATTTGATGTACCAATTGTTTTATTGTGTGTTCTTGTGCGAAATTACCATATATAAGTCTATTATAATTTTAATACACAAAATAGCCGCGGCAGACTTTTATAAATTAGTCAAATACTTGATAGTGATATAGTGTGTTTGATTTTCGTATCTTTTAAATTAAATTATTTAAATTTATGCAACAATCAAGTTTAATATCTATCAGTATTAAAGTAGCACTTATCTCACGAATTAACAGTAGCATATTAAATTATTAGGACAGTTTCGATTAGTTCAAATGTTTTTGTTATTTTTTTCAACTTCGTTTTGAATATTTATTGTATCAAAACAAATATTAATCATGTAAAATATACTGACATTTACAAATAGATTATATTCATTATCATTATCATCAGCCAACAAATTACTGTAAAAACTGCTGGACTTAGGCTTCTCCCGTAGAACAGCATAGTGATCTGTCCTGCGCTGACCATACACAGATTATATTAAATAACTATATTTATATATATAAGTATAAGAAACTGTTATAAGATAATAAAGAATGTTAAAAATTATTAAATCTTATGATTTACTATAGCGGTATATACAAAAGAAACATCGATAAATTGATCGCCAACAAATGAAAACCTTACTTGATAACAGTTTATGATGAAGCCATGTAAACTTTCGAGAAGTAAAGGTTATTATCGATTGTATAATGTACGTATGGAGTTATTTTTATTAAGTTAAACCACGCCGTCAGGATAACTTGATGCAATTGAATATGCGATATTCAATTGGTACATAAACAATTTAACTTACTACGTAGTAGTTCTCTATGTACTTCTCTATTGGTGTCACATATAAGTATGAGTATTTTTTGTAATAACTTGTTATATATTGTAAAAGCTTAAAAATTATTGCAAATATGTAGAATTTTTCTCATTAATTTCCATAAACTATGTTGATATATTTTGGACCATCTAAATTCATTATTTAATCTACACAACTTGTTTGATTATGCATTGATAGTTTGGGTTTGTCATATCTATAAAATAACTTAAAGAAAATCAGGTAGGGACTTGATAAAGCTACGTAGGAAAATTAAAAGAATTTTAAAATGTACTTTTTAAAGAAAACATCTAGCACTGTGTGAATGGAACATAGTTATTTTCTTATAAACAAACATATTTTATGAACACAGTAGAAACAAAGTGATAAAAACGCGCTAAAAACCTAATCGTTAAAATTTACGACTAACAACTCACAAATTTAAAACTAAATAGATACACGATAAAGGAACAGATATGACCGGATGTCGGAATTCATGTTGTAAAAAAATTAAGTATTTATATTAAAGTATTATTGAAATTGATCTAATTATAATTGTAATAGTAGTAGGTATGAGATAATTCATTGCTGAGGTATTTTTATATACCGAAATGTTTTAATGATTAAGATAGAAATTTTTCCTTTATTACCAAGTAAATACATTACATTGCATTTTTCTTATTTATTTCTTTTATTTATCTTAAAATATTTACGAAAAAAATATACGTAGATGTTCTAGGGCTAAGTATATTTGAAATAACTGAAGCAGTCGCCGTAGCCGAATTCGGCCTGGAGAACACACACACATTGGACATTACAATATTGTTTAGACACAAATGATAGAGATTTTTAGAAAGATCAATCTCTTATTAAAACTTCATCATCAGTCTGCTGCCTGTCGTTATGATTTTTGATTTACTTTAGATACTAATAACCTTCATCACCTCTCACGTCTTTTAATCTGAATCGAAATTTGACATTGTTCTGGACCAACAGTAAACTATTCCTATGACCGTCAAGAACTACTTCCTTTACTGTCACATTATATTTTTGCACCAGGAAGTACTTCTAATATACGAACTGAACGTACATACTACATAGTAATTACTGTCATTAATCTTTATATTCGCAGTTAAACAGAATCAATTCAAATTACAATTACTCACGGGAGGTCTAAATACACTTCGGACATCAACAGTGACTTGACCTTTCCAATGATAAATGTATTTTTCTTGAAAGTATTCACTAATCGTAACATTTGCCCTATAACGTTTATATTATTTACATTAATTCAATTAGTTATATCACTTAGTGTTTTTCTCTCACTACTTGACCGTAAACCAATGATTTATAACATTATATTATTTAAAACGTCGTTTTTCTTAAAATCATCATCAATATTTAGTACTTATAAAAAAAAATTATTATTTTATAAGTAAATTAAAACAACATTTAACTATTATAAAAATTATGTCACACAAAGTTATTCACAAATCTAATTAGTTTGTAGTTTTCACTTTCAACGAGCTATTCGACTATTTAATATAAACTATATTATACTATTTTATATACGCCTACTGCTGTTGTTTAATATTCTGATTATTTACATGTGAATTGATGAAAAAAACTAATATTTTACCTATTTAAGTCCTTTCTAATCCCCTAATCAACAGAAACGTGTACTGTATAATAAAGTAGTGGTCGGTTATAACACTATACGGGTATGTACTTGGGTAAGTAAATGAGATTAATATATCCCAATTGTAGCATTTATCAATCGCAGTCTCGAACCACTCGATTATGAACCGATTATATAATATTATTTACACATTGCCTTGAAAACATTGTTATCGAAGTAGCGGACAAAAGTACTTACGAAAATCATGAAAACAAATCAATCCGTCTTCATTCATTTTCAAACACAATAAACCTACTACGGATCTACAAATCTGATAACGATAAACGGAAATGGTGAACGCTCGTTGAGAAGCAATAAAGTAAAAATAAAATTTTAACTTCAACTTACATAGCCGAACTTTGCCGTCATGTTGTGACCCGTTGTATATTATGTTGAACATACATCTAACTGAATTACTCTGCGGCTGTTCCTTTAGTAAAACAGTACAGTTCACTTTTATGTAATATTTTTTCAACACTGCCCGCATTCAAAAGCGAAGAAAAGAAACACTTAAAATAGCATACCTACTTATATGCCTTTGTAAAATCTAAGAGCGAACAATAGCTTTTGTAGTCACTTGGCGAAAAAAAAAAACATGAAAAACGGTCGGTATTCCGTTTAGAAACACCTCTATGTTTCACATCACTTTCATAATTTTCCCGAATAAGCCCGCGCCGTTTAAAAATGCTCCACTTTACGCCCGTTAGGCGCCTTTGTCACGCGGGGCTTCTTTGTACGCTCGGGCTGGATTTTTTTTTTACTTTTCATATGCCGTATGTATTTTCACGCGCGTATTTATAAGGCTTCAGCGACGTCGGGGACATGCGCGCTGCGCGGCGGGCGGCGGACGACTACGAGATAAAAACCTCGCTTGATTATAAACTTATAAGCTAAACTTTTTCGTTCGTGTGCGTGGCTCCCCGATGTGTGGACGCGGGACTTTTGACGGTGACCTTACAAACTTTTCACTTGTTTAGAATTTTTTTTAGTTACACAAAATTAAATTTACGACGCATTTTCTATACTTCCGTTTCTTATATATATATCGTAATGCGGTAAGAGAGCATCGTCCACAGCTAAACATGCACCTGAGTGCTCGAGTGGTCTACGAGTAATCTATGCGCGGCTTTATCAAAATGGGGCAATGTGGCTGTACCTACCTTTATTCCTTTTCGTCGTCGCAGTTAACAAATCCTTCACCATTGCGATAAAGTCGTTTTGTTTAACATAAATTACTACTTTTTACATTACTACACGAATAAGAAGAAATTTAAATTTAAGTTTTGTTCTAATAACTACCTGTAGTTACTTAACTAGAAATTACGTATGGCATAGGGCTGCATCATTTTTTTATATATAACTTTGAGTTAATTTAATAAAGATCAAAACGTAAAACATTAGAAGAATTATTGTATACAAAGGTAATCGAATTTAAACGAGAATAACCTGCATTTAGTTATTATCAGAGTCTAATTATACGTAGAGCGTGCCATGAGAAGTCAGTAGAGTTTATTCAGCCGGCATAGGCTGCATAATGTTATGTAAGTAGTTGGTTCAAATCAATTAAGTAACTTTGTAATTTATTCTACACTGCATTTTTTTGTAAAACAAAACCTTCAAGACGAGGAAGACGTTCTCACGTAAGCTATACATTTCACTAACAACAATTTAACTCTTGTTTCGATTTGTACGGCACTAACATATATATAATGCGGTTGACGCCTTTAGATATAATATGTTAAACACTGTTGCACTAGTAACTTCACTAGCTACATCACTCTTCAAACAGGAATTTAGTAATGTTTGTTTACCACTGTTTGAAGGTACAAAAAGTATAGTGAACATAGAACGACTGACAATAATACAAGTCTATATTTTAACCAAAACATAGATTTGTTTTAAATATTGAGAATTAGATAAAAATATTGATGATACATTATTAATTTAAATTATAAAACTTAAACTAATAGAATCTAAATATAATTAAAAGAAAACATGAAGGTAAAAATAATATTAAACTGCAGTAACTACTGAAGAAAAATAATAACAATTTGAATTAATTGAAAAGTAATTATTACCCTAGATTTGTATTTAATTAAGAAGTATAACAAAATAATTTTACAATCAATTTCTTAAAGGAATGTACAAAATTTTATATTATGTAATACATGTTACATATGTTTATACCATATGTAATATTGTCACATGACATATCAGATAATAACAAATTGATTTATTAAAACACACGAGTTTTATGTTTTCTTTATAAATATTAGAAAATAAAAGTACACTATTAAGGTTTTAGATCTTATAAAATTTAACTGTCGTGTGTCTTAGTAAAGAAGATTGTTTTGACAGACTCCCCTTGACCCGTGCAGTGACTGACCGCTTGGTATTGGTCGATCGTGTACACTACAATACTTATATCTACTATAATATACTACACACGTTACAGTGTCGCGACCTTTCACGTTTCATAAAGTTTCCTTTATTTACATACACTGATTACACGTAAAGGTTTTCGCGATAAAGGACGAGCGAGACGATGAACCAACTTGACTTCGGCCCATCCACTTTAATGATATCCGTAAACATAAAAAACGTTTTAGTTATTTCATTTTAGTTGCTTTCCGTTACATTTTGTTTAAAAATTAACCAGCTATAAAAATATTTAAATGAGTGAAACTAAATACGCAACACGCGTGTTAACGTAATGAGGTCGTAAACAATGACGACAAATAAGTTCTAAAATAAAAGGTTTGTGTACATAGTACAACATTTTTTTATTTCAATGCTCCCTCCGATAACTTATGAAACATTATTAAATAAGTATAAATCAACAGTATTATTCTGAATATAATATTTGCCACTATTTCATTCTGTAGGAATTTGCAGTAGAAGAACTAGTTTTATAGCTTGAGGCCTGAATTTATCAATTTGTTATGGTACATTTTATAAACAAATATTTTAAGCTTATATAGCGGTAGCGATAGCGGTTTCTACTATTTACAAGTAGTCTCAGAGCAGTAGAGGAGCACCTTTACGTGATCATAAGTGATCTATTTAATAATAATAAGTTGCTAAGAAAGTCATTTACACAACATCATAATGCATTTATAGTTCATCAGTATGCTCTGATACCATTTAATATTTATTCATCTAGCTAAGGCGTCATTAAAATCAGAACTCTACTCTTTGTCTTGGCAGATGAATTATTTATATGGAAAAAATATTTACGACTGACGTAGAATATTTTCTTTAATCTTAAGTTAAAGTAGTCATACGAAATGTGATTCTCAGTAGTACGGAAGCTTTTACATGTATCAATAAACTCGAAAGCTCTTGCTGTGAAATTAGAAATTGCTTCGGAGTCTCGACCGCTCGTACCTATTTATTTACTTTATTACAATGCTGGCCTTACAATATAAAGGCATATGTTCATAGCCATTATCATGGTATAGAAAGATGAGTAGAACTGTACTTTACATCAGAGGAGCACTTAGCCATTTGACTTCTAGTCACAAATCAATTTACATCAATAAAAGAGAAACGGCGTCGAAATTCAACATTAACTTCATGATAAATTAATCTTTTGAAAATTTATATGACCGCAAATGTACGTAACTGTCTTTGGAACACAAAATGCAATATATCTAATAACAAATGCTTCATTATACTTAAGTAAATACAACTCATTGTTACAAAATCTATGTATAGTCAACAAACAAAACATCTTGTAAATTTTAATTTGGGTTTGTTTAAATTTGTTTGTTGCATCCAAAACCCAGATCGTGCTTTGACAAATAACTCATGACTAATGAGAACTTGGTACCTACACAAGATTTTTATTTTTGCAATATGCGGAAATTGTTTGTTTTTATACAATAACAGTGTTTTATGAATGACGCAAGCTTATGATCGATTCTATCATGTGTTAGTTTGGTCTTGGAACAAGTTGGTATGTGTACACAGTTTAAATTGCAATACAAATAAGCGAATTTAAATACCCTTTGGAATAATAAACTTATAATGTACTTTACCTTGTATGTTTAACATTTCCCATTTATTGATTGCGACACTAATGATTTATATTATTTGAATATTTTAATGACTTAGCAGTACCAAATTTCCGGATTAAGCACCGTAGGAAAAAAACACTAACTACGTAATTATTAACAAATTCTTGTACCAACTCGTTAAAAGTAAGAGATTTTAATACTCATTAAAATATTCTTTAAGCCTGTCTTTTAATTTCTTATAAATGTTTACTACGTATAAAAAATTTCTAATAAAAATATAACATAAACGACTGCTCTAGAACGAACTTCTGTTGAATATGATTAACAAAGTAAAATATTAGTGATAACATAGTTTGTACACAGCACATATTAAGACAAATTTTAAAGATGAAAATTTATTGACTAAAAAATTATTACATTACGCTTTTTATTTCTACAATTTTTTTATAGTATTCGTATAATAATAAAGGTAGCTCAACGGATGAGGTAGTTGTAGCTGCAATAGGTAAGCCACATGAGGCATATGTTTACTAGTAAACTATAATAGCCTAAAATTATAACAATGATAATGACGAAAAGACCGTGATCACATCACAAAACAATAAATTTTAAATATTACTTAAAGGTTCAGGTAGAAGAAACTACCCCCAGTAAGAAGAAAGATTCTTTGCTTATCAATTTTACCTTTGTAGCAAACTGTTACTGTACTAATTCTACTAACAATTAATACTTCTATAATATTGATGATGACACAATCAAATAATAGATCTCATAATTACACCTCAATATGTTATAATGAGATAAATTTTGAACATTTTTACTGATTATGATAACATGATAATTATAAAAACGTCACACTTTTACAGACAGACTGCAGCTTTTCCAAATTCCGTCTCGATGAAGATAACGATAAATTATTTTAAAACTATTTTTCTAATTATTTTACGATATTCATTTTGATACAAATTTACAAAATTAAAATTTCTAATAAACAATTCGATGGACCTCGTTTTTGAATATATATATATAGTCTTTACTAGAAATACCAGGATATTCACTATAAGGTGAATAAAAATATGCTAGTATTTTTTGTGTCCATATATCTAGTAAAATCCATTCTTCTTTTCTTGTCTAATCCATTAGAACTCAGTGACCACTGATGATCAAGTCACCCAACATACCATACCTATATAAGTAATCTTTAGTAACCTAGTTAAGTGGAATAATCTTCCAGACATTCCAAAGCGTAACTAATATTTCGAAATATATTATCAATGGTACATGAACAATTTCTCACTTTAGTGTCAATGTATTTATTTTATCATGAGAATGTCAAGGCTAAGCTAGCTACCGATTTAGACAATATTTCGAAGTCAATAACAACTATTAAACATGGCATATTAATAGTATATATCTTTGTCTGTGCATATCAAAAATGTATCCTGAATCAAAATACGTAATTAAATTGAAACGAGTACATATAATACTGGTTCAATTTAAAATTGTGAGATTCTTTTCAATAACAGTGAAATTGGCCGGATCCTCGGCTGTAACATTAACGTTTATTATCTAAAAAAATCGACAGATTTTCTTCATTTTCCTTATCATTATCTAATCGCAACCAGGTCGTAAGCAGCTGTTTCTAACTGCTATGATTATGCCGTTCTTAAAATAATTTTTTCGTAGATATTATATAGATCTTTGCTCCTTTACAATGATAACAAATGAAACAATGAATTTTACGCATATCCCTAATAAAAGGATAAATCTTCAAAAAAAATATTGCTAAAGAAATAGTCTGTATCTGAATGATAATGATATGAGAAAATATAACGCTCTGATTCTCGAATCAGTATTAAAACATGATCAAAAACACAAAAAAATTATATACATGCAGTCCGCGTTTCTTGAGTCCATTCTTCTCATGTTCAAGATCTTTCCTTTGCGAATTGTTAGTAGTCTTTTTGATGTTCAATAAGTAAACGATTATTCCTAAGTTGAATAAAAATGTTGTCTTTGACTTTGGAATCTTCAAACTTTTCCTTTTGATACTAGCGACCAATGTTAATTTAGAACTTAAAGCAATAACTCTTAACAATCTAAGAGACAACGTTTATATGTTTAGTTTATTGGTGCAAGATGTATGAAGTTATAAATTTTTTGAATCTCTGCCAAATGCACTCTTCAAAACTTCAATGCAATCGTAGAAAACGAAATAAGTTTTTGCAACAAGCGACAAATCAAATGACACCGACAAGATGAAACATTTCATTGAAACAGTCAATGCACCAAGTTCTGGCGACGTTGTAAATTAAAATATACTTTCTGTGTTTATATACATCGCCTTGACTAGACGACATACAAGAAGTTTTTGAAACTTTATCGAAGACTTGTTGCTAACTTCTAACAGGTAGATGAATTAAGATTGTCTTGTAAGTTGTTATATTATTATTTTATGTCTCTATAGTTATACAATTCTCCTAGTATTTTTTAGAACATT
>DWLS01003521.1:0-15559 GCA_018246255.1 Pachliopta kotzebuea | reverse complement strand
TCATCGACCACATCTTCACTTACCACCAGGTGGGATCGTGGTCAAGCATTAACCTATACATACGTAAAAAAAAAAAGACTGGTCTGATAAATCTAGTGTTAAGCATTGTTTTTTTAAACTAAACTATTGTAACTTTAAATCATTCTTATAAACACATTTAAAGCAGAAAGAGCGTTGAAGTCTTTTTTTACTATGATCGAGAGTAAAAATGTGTAGATGCCTAATGATAATAATGAATAATATCACGTTCTCTTTTAGGGCTTCACACCCCTGATCCTCGCGGCGACCGCCGGTCACGAAAAAATCGTCGAGATCCTGCTGAACCATGGCGCGGACATCGAGGCGCAGTCGGAGCGCACGAAGGACACACCGCTTTCGCTGGCGTGCAGCGGCGGCCGCTACGAAGTGGTGGAACTGATTCTAAGCCGCGGCGCGAACAAAGAGCACCGCAACGTATCCGACTACACGCCCCTGTCGCTTGCTGCGTCCGGCGGTTACGTCAACATCATACGGCTGTTGCTGCACCACCAGGTATGTGTGCGACTAGTATAACCACCCTGTTATATTTATGCCTCTGTTATAAGTTGTTTTTTTGTATTAAATCTTGTCTGTAGACAAGTAACCAACGTGATCAACTAAGATTGTCATGGTACTTATTAGCAATTGTTGCAAATAACGCACATTATTTTTCAATCGAAACAAAATATGATAAATCATGAAAATGTTGTTGAATTATGAACTTAAAGGTTTTGTTATGACGTAGGCTGAAATAAACTCCCGTACGGGCTCCAAGCTGGGCATCTCACCGCTGATGCTGGCAGCAATGAACGGGCATACGGCAGCCGTGCGTCTGCTGCTGGACTGCGGTTCTGATATCAACGCGCAAATTGAGACCAACCGAAACACCGCGTTAACACTCGCCTGCTTTCAAGGTAACCATTTTTGTATAATTAAAGAATCCTTCGAGAATTAGGCAATGAAGCAAGCCGACGGACCCCGTGGCCTTCGTGCCCAGTAACAGATAGAACTGTATACGTCACAAAAGACGGGTCAGCGTTAATACCATCAGAGAATAGAGACTCGGGGATAAATCATTCGATTACTTTTTGCTTGTATTTTATAAGAGCTTGTGAAAATGATTACAAATTGCAATGTTTCGCTCATCTTATAACAATGCTCTTTAAAATCGATTACATTAGTGATATTTTTTAACATGTGTTTTGTGACCATGTTTTCATCTCACAATTTGCCCCAAATACAGGTCGTCACGAAGTGGTAAGCCTTCTGCTGGATCGTAAAGCGAACGTGGAGCACCGTGCTAAAACTGGTCTGACGCCGCTTATGGAGGCGGCAAGTGGGGGGTACGTTGAGGTCGGCCGTGTGCTGCTCGACAAGGGGGCTGACGTTAACGCACCGCCGGTGCCCTCGTCGCGTGACACAGCTCTCACTATTGCTGCAGACAAAGGACACACCAAGTTCGTCGAGCTGTTGCTGCAAAGGTATGCTCTTTAATCCCCTAGTTAAAAGCGCATTATATGAACTTCTTAATGTCAGTCTGTTGTTTAGCAGCTTCAAACAGTTTGTTAAGTGATCTGTCCGAGAGTATCGGTGTCATGTAACCCTCTAGCCAGCATGCCCGCCTTAAGGCAGCCTTAATTCATATATCGATTGCAGGTCCATATGAAAATTTTCGAACGTAGTACGGCAACGCCGCCGTTAGTCTGTTACCTATGTGCTTACTTGACGCTCTTGTACTGTCTGCTTTTCCCATGCTTTATCAGAATTTGTTTTCGCTATGTATTAAACCTGCTATGATTTTTTTATTTGACACAAAAATTCATTTCTCTCAACAACTAATTTTTTTCAACTATCTACCAGGAGCACTTTTTCCGAAACCTTGGGAACATATATATCGTTTTCAGTATCACAAAACTTTATTGTTGATGTTAATAAGTTTTCATACTATATAAACATTTTCTAATGTAGGCGGGCGGCGGTAGAAGTTAAAAATAAGAAAGGCAACTCGCCGCTGTGGTTAGCAGCTAACGGCGGCCACCTCGCTGTGGTAGAGATGCTATACGCAGCCGGCGCAGACATCGACTCCCAAGACAATAGAAAGGTTGGTTTATATCTTTACCAGAAACGACAGTTATTGTGTCTTTATAAAATTTTACCGTTTCTTAAACATAGCATTTTTTGGCCTATTTGTGCCGTTGAAGTGTAGTGTGCAAACATTACTATATTCCAATTAAAAGTGCGCTATAGCTAGTGTATTTACAGCTGTAACGAGAGTGATGCGGTGTACATCAATTACATCATGACGTAACTTTTTTTTCGTCTATTTTGATTAAATTCTTTGTCAATAAGCTCCCTACTAAACTGCACTCTGCCGGTGTCGTAAAAAAATGTTCCCGTCTCTTTCTAGCCGAAAGCCAAAAGTCGCAGTTGTACGAACATTCTAAGAAAGTGAGCTGTTTATCTATACCATTTCTTCTTTATTGTAAGTTAAAGACTACAATTTAAAGAAATATTTTCAGGTTTCTTGCCTAATGGCTGCCTTCCGAAAGGGTCACACCAAAGTGGTCAAATGGATGGTAGGAGTCGTCACACAGTTCCCCTCTGATCAAGAAATGACGAGGTAAGCGGCGTTAAGTAAAATAACTCAAAAGCACTACTAGATATACTAATGACAGAAAACTTATAACTTCAGAGAATAAAAGTTTTTATGAAAAAGGAAAGCAATGTTGCATACGTTTCTTTTGATAGTGAAAATATAATATTGGCAATAATGGTAAACTTGATTCACTAGATAATATTTATATATCCTTCTTATATTATGTGGTGAAGTTCATTAACACATTCACTGCCACATAAATACATCATCTCTGGAAACCGATTATTTTGAAATCTTATTTATCAACGTACATGTAAACGATTGATTGTATGTGGTAAATAAATCATAATTTAAAAAAAAAAAATGGAAATTGAATTAACTGTTTTTTCAAACGTAATTTGGAAACACAACTACGGACCCTATGTACTCGAATCCGTGTGTTTGGCAGTAAATGTGTTAATCATCCTAACTATTGCCGCATTGCTCGCTTTATCAAAGGAAAAATCAAATAATAATTTATAAATATCTCGCAGGTACATTTGCACGATCTCGGATAAAGAGGTTCTAGAGAAGTGCCAGGAGTGCGTACGCGTTATTCGAGCGGCAAAGGAAACGCAGGCAGCGCGCGCTAACCAGAACGCGACTATACTGCTAGAGGAGCTGGACGCAGAGCGCTGTCGCGAAGAGAGCCGTCGCTTGGCGGCCGCGCGTCGCCGTGAGCGCAAGAAAAAGAAGAAGATGGAAAAAAAGGTTGGACCAGAGTATTAAAAAATACTATTTCTGCCCATCATATAACATAGTCCTTCTTTGAATAAAAAAGTGACGGAATGATGAGCTAGCAGTGCACACGAATGTTTTTTTATTATTGGCTAATGCTAAGGTCAAGCATTCTTTTCATTGTCATTCCAGACTTTGTTAAATGACTGTGAAGGTGTGAATGATGAGACGTTTTTGGTTAAAATACTCTATGATTACACGTTTTTGTTTGTAAATTTTTTAATGACACTTCTTAAATCAGGAGGAGAGGCGAAAGCTCCAAGAGGAGAACGACAAAAATTCACTTTACTGCGAGAAAGCCCTAGGCGAGTGTTCCGAGGGTGGTGAGCCCGACGACGAACCAGCCGCCAAGGAGGAAGGAGATTCGGGCATTGATGCTAACTCCCAGGTAAACACGTCATGATCTCTGGTCTTTCAGCTATCTATCTTAGTAATGTTTATAAAGTGATTTAAAAATATAAAAAAAAACTTGTCAACGAAACTGAAAATGTTCTGTTTATTATAGAAGATAAAAAGTATAACATTCTGAATAGGGCTCCTGTTCGTCATCTGATGTCAAGGCGCCGCCAGCGCCAAATACTAAGAGCAAGAAAAAGAAGAAGGAAGACAAAACTACACCGCCTCCGCCTGCCCCACAGACCAAGAAACAGCCCGATAAAGTATGTTAAAAAATACTATTGTTTAAATTTAACGAGATGTAAACTTTTAGTAAAAATAAATTGTCCCACTGCGGGACTGATGTCCCTCTTACAAAGATTCGTTGTATAAGAAAAGTTTAAGGATAACTATGAGTATTATTAAAAACTATTTGTTACTGGTAATTAATTTACAGGCCAAAGTAAAGTTAGAAACAAAGACAGAGAAGGAGAGTGGCAACAAGACGGACAAGAAGCAGGAGAAAGAGAACGTGGCACCAAGCTCGCCGCCGGCCACGCCCGTCAAGCCGCCGCCGCCAACCGTGCGCACCGAGCGCAAAGAGAAGTATGCACATGACTATCTTTATTTGAGTGTTAAAAATGAAAAACACATTTGTGTGTGCTAGACCCAGAAGCCAAGCTAGATTTCTAGTTTTTCTTAGTAACTTGCATGTTTGTTTGTTTATGCGGACAGTCTATTTTGTGTAGATTGTATTGTCCAAAGTAATTAGCAAAGGCTGATTTATACTAAATGTAATGTCTCCTAAACTATAGCGTTTTACCATCTAATTAAAATTTCTGTTAACCGTCAGGTGTGACCATAAACAAGCACTTGAGTTAAGAAAAAAATTTCGTGTATTTTTTACCACTTTCTTTTATTCCAGCATGTTCTTTTCTCATTAGTAAATAATCTTGCATAGTTTAACTCATTTGAGGAAAAGTGAGCTAATTCAATAAAGCATTAAATCTTTTTCCTGTAACTACAAAAAAAGTATTTTTGGTTAACGATTTATGTTAATTATCAATATATAACAAACAATCAAGACATAACTAGTAGTGATAACAGCTAAATGTTGTTACAGAAAACCAGAAGAGGATATACCTAAAAGTATCACAGTACAGAATGTGAACAAACTTGGCAATAGCTCTAGAAAGAGTCAAGTGTTCGAATCCACTAGACATAACGTGGACAAGGACGAGTTTGATGCAACCGAAAAAAACAAAAAGATCCACAACAACTATCAGTAAGTTAGGCGATATGGTACTATTGAAACAAAAATCAGTGTCAATATAAAATGTTTACATTAACAACCGATAATAAATATTATGAATTTCAAAAACCTTTGAACTTATATAATTATTGAAATAAGAAATTATATATTGATTTGAAGCAGTCACAAATAATAAAACAGCGTCTGCGCCAAAACTGGTATGGCGTCAGATTTACAATATGAAGGGTTTGAGTAAATCCTGCCACAAATGTGGGTACGGAACCGATTCAAGGTCCTCGGTATCACAAAGCATAAAGAGCCACTACGTCATTAAGTTAGATTAAATAACCAAATGGTTTGACACTAATTAATATTTTTCATCACTTTCTAATCCGTTGTCAAACATTTTAGTAAAGAATTAAAAAACTAAATATTATTCAAGAGACTTGTAAATATAACATATTTTATTTATTTAATATACCTTTAGTAAACACAAAAGTGCATGCTGTTTTATTGTTGCATATTAATTTATATAGTATAACAATTGTTATAGACCACAGCCTATTTCAATTTCGTTTCAGTTGTGCATGATTTTATATAGACATTGATTATTGTGTAATTTTATATAAATTTTATAGTATATCCCCATATAAAGTTAAGCAGTACTAGATAATAATTTAAGTATCAACAATCGAGTAGTGTTTAACTTATAGGACTTCGGGAAAATTACTAATAACATATATGATTTATAAACCGCACCTTATTACTTACTGTTAATGGTTCTGTGTTGACGGAAATCATTTAAGTAGGCCCTACCTCTGTAATTAAACGGTAGTATGTGAACCATGCTGTTCTGCCTTCAGAGTAGCTATAGCTGGTGAAATTATTGAAATATCGAAACTTAACATCTATTTTCTCAAGGCGCTGAGTATGATGAAGTGCAGTGAATATCATCCTTGCTAGTAAGCGATATATTGTTAATGAGCATGTATTATTTATCATCGGGTGTACATCGCATAAAAATTAATGAGACTGGTTGGAAGATAACATTTACCTCAAAAGTTATTGTTCCTAGAGCAGGTCTGTTTTCTCATAATATTTTCCTTCACTGAAAGCTCCAGGACAGTGGCGATTAAACCTCTCTCCTATATGCGTAACACTCTAAGGACTCAACACAGCTTTCCCAGATTCATTGTATTCAAAATTGTTTTTCGTAAATTTTTCCTGCGCGCATGTTAATTATTATCTGTACTTAGATGGGAGGTGGAAGGAAAAAACATATCTCCCAAGGGTGGCTGCGTTGGAGGACGTCGCGATGAGGGCTGGAAGGAAGTCGTACGCAAATCTAGTGTACAGACTCTCTCTACCGTGGAGCCTGGGTATGTCACAATAAAATTGATTGACATTTGAAGAAAGTTCACAATAATTATTTTATCCGGCACTACGTCACATTGGTCAACAGTTTCTTTGGTTAAAGCTAGGCAGGTTACCACTGTCATATGGTAAAT
Organism: Pachliopta kotzebuea; assembly: GCA_018246255.1. Lineage (NCBI taxonomy): Eukaryota > Metazoa > Arthropoda > Insecta > Lepidoptera > Papilionidae > Pachliopta > Pachliopta kotzebuea. The sequence continues at coordinate 9,033 of DWLS01003521.1, read as the reverse complement.
CTGTCGATATAAAAGCCATTGTATTCTTGCTTCATGTGATCTGGAGAATCACAGGCGTGTCACATTCCACTACCACATTGTCACATACATCATATGAATTTGAGGTTAGAAATTAGGCTATTGCAAAAAAAATTCTAATATTATATAAACATTTCGTATAGATGCAAAAAAGTATCGGTTGGATCGCACGCAATCTCGCGCGTTATTGGGCGCGCGGGCAGCAACATCAACGCGATCCGCTCCGCCACCGGCGCGCACATCGAGGTAGACAAGCAAGGCAAGGGACAGGGCGAACGCATCATCACCATCAAGTGAGTGAATATACTGTTTTCTTATCGGGGGAAATCTTTAAAAGATGCCGTGATAATGGGGTGAAATACAGCATTAGGCGGAATACCTAGACACTAGAATTTCGTCGGCTCCTCGCCCTTAGTGTATTTCAGGAAAAAAATAGGGCATCGAAGAAGAATGTATGTTGTAGTAGTAATAGTCATGGACTAAGCAAGTAACCTAAATAATTGATCTATAAGTTTTTCATTGGACCAATGATAAGTGATTATGTACAAAAAATTGGGTTATTCACAATGTATATGTCTATATCACTTTCCGAATAATAGCAGATTATAATTTTTTTTCTGCCTATCGGCTAGTTATGACGTTAATAAAATGTTTTCTTATGCAGAGGTTCAGCGGAGGCCACTAAGCAGGCGGCGAGTTTGATTGCGGCAATGATTCGTGACCCGGATGCTGATATTTCTCAGCTATTGCCTCGCGCCAAGCTGCCCGCACCGCCGCCGCAGCCGCTGCAGCCTAAAACGCCCAAACAGGCTCCTCCCAAGGTACTATATACGCACAAATGTATACTCCAACACTAATATTCACAAGGTCAACTTTCACATAAACGTAGTGTGTATAAGGCATAAATATATTTAACATTATATTTTTTGTGGCAGGCCGGCGTGAGTAGCAGCTGTGGCAGTGGCAGCAGCAGCCGCGCCACTCCGACCTCCCGTGCACCTACAAAGCAACACGCAGCCACACGCGCCCCACCACCACGTCTACATGCCCACAGTACGTACAATTTTAATTATTTAACTACACTTAAATTACGGAGTTTTTGTTTTTCAACCTACTCAGTTATTTTTAAAATTCTAGTCTATTACGAAATTCATTGTAGTTTAAACTTAATGATTAAAAAAGCATGCCATGTGTACGCTGCTTCCAATATCGAACAAATTTTCATTGCAGCAATTCCAGTGCCAGAAAAGAGAACTGCAGTATCTAGCGCTCAAACCGCCATGCCGACCGTCGCGACAAGCGCATGCACTTCAAGCGCAACCAGTACCGTTGCCAGCGCTAAAACTAGTGCACTATCATATACGGGGGCAATTGTTGGCGCACGCGGTCACACTTTCGCTGCCAAAGTGACTGCCACGCCTGCGGCCGGCAACGCTACGCCCAGCGAGCAGAAACCGCCACGCCCCCAAGCACAAGTAAGAATACCATAAATTTTATGCAATTTAATGTAAAAATGTGTATATTTCTTCATATGTACTTTCCCTTGGTTATTTTTATATTTTAAGATATTTGAATAACTAGTTGACTGTCTCGATCTTTGGTAGAATAATTCAACAAATAAATAGGCTAAAGTAGACGATCTGTTAGGACGTACCGATTAATTGGGGTTTTAAAAAAAAGGATTTTAATATTGGACACAATTTATTGGATAATTAAGGACTAAATTTAATTGATTATTAAATTATATAATGATATTTAGAATTAGAAAGAAAAAATGAGTTGTCACTACTAGGACGGCCCGGACACAACTGACTATATCGTCTGGATCTTTTGGTTAGCCGGGAATTGCCGATGCCTGCCCCTTCGCAGAGGGGACATAGTGCGTCGGCGATTCCCTTAGCATATACCTTTTATAACAGATCGTCAAAATAGAGATGAACAGATTGTATAAAGCTTAATTAACCACGGCCTCATCGATATTTGACACCATGTAAAATTATAGACTAATGTTAACTCTGTAGAAAAAAAAATATAATGACTAAGTGTATATGACAAACTTAGTAAAATGAAAGTAGGATGATGGAATGAATTTAAAACTGATGAATTCTCTCGATTTATTACTGGTTAAATTAAAATAGGAACTGCATTGTTTACAAATAAAAATATTATTACAGGCTGCAAATAACAGTCCCAGCGGAAGTACGATGCCGATGGGCTCCCCTCTGAAGTCCCGCGAGTCTCCGCCGGCTTCTAATAAGAGCGAAGAAGAGGCTCGCCGCCACGAGCCGCAGCCGCTTAGCCCGGAAGCTGGTTGGTCGCAACCCGCACTCGAGGAGCCGCCCACTAGCGCCCCTCCCGCCTCTGCGGCACTGCACATCAACACCGCGCCCCAGGTACTTACATTTATTTATATCACGTGCTTCAGTAAAGTCCATTGTATACTCCATATCTAGAGTTTCATTGTTATGGGCAGTCGAGAGCGCTTCGTCTTTTTTATTTTGACCTTAGAAATCTAGTCTTCTTTTCATTTGCATACCCAAAGTATAATAGTAGTAGTAAAATATAATACAATCGTATGTTTGTGCAGACGACTGGCAGTGGCGGCACGCAGGAGTACTCTCTGTTCAAGGACCTGTCCATAGCTGGCGGGGGTGGCATGTGGGGCGCGGGCGACGCGCACCACAACGTCGACCCGCGACCGCCACAGGTATATATACTTTTTCATATTATATTAAGACTTTGTTTAAATCAACTATTAAAAATTATCTATTGCCTTTACCGAAAAATATGGAAAATCTAAGTAGTAAGCCGTGATTCTCTCCTAAAGGATTAAGGCAAGAGAAACTACTATTACTAAACTTGTGGAAACTACTAGGTGTTAACATATAGTTCTGTTACGCCGAGAAACTGATGGTTGCCTGGGTACTGCATTGCACATCGTTTGATTGCAATCTATATTCTTAATACGGTCTGATGAGTTGTGAAGACACCTTACTTATATGTAATGTCATCTGACGCTAGGTGGACGCAAGCAAAGCGCCGGGATACCGCGGCGGCGGTGCGGGCGGCTGTTCGCCATGCTCGCGCGCCTCCTCGCACGGCTCTACCCCGCCGCCTGCGTACGCTCCACCCGCTGCCCCTGCGTATCATACACCACTGCCCATCGGCCCACCGGCGCACTCTGGGCACGCGACGCACGCTCCGCTGCCGCAGCACACCCAACACACACAGCATACGCAGCACTCGCAGCTTCCACCCGCATCGCTCGGTAAGTCACAATTAAGTCATCACAGGTGGACATTGTTTTCAATTGCTGTAATTCAGAAAACTTATTGTACCATCAACTAACACTAGACCACAATTTAACATTGTGCTAACTGGGAATCTGTTGGGAGCAGTTAGCGGAGAACCCATTGAAGTGGAAGATCTTTGGGGGAAGCCTATGTTTAGTAGTGGGCGTTTATCGGCTGATAATGATGACGTGGCAATGACGTTGTGGCTAATACTTATTTAAAAAACTATTAGTAACTGGGATGTTTTTGTCGGTTTTTTTTTATCATATCATGACGGTCTTTGATAGGCTTTATTTATTACGACATCCGATTTAAAAAATATACCATACGTAATAAAGATCGCAATCGCGAGAACTTGTAACTGTATTTATTGACTATAGATGTGTTATTTATGTTTACATTATATTACTGTTTATTAAACTAAAAAACTTAACTAACACAGTTTTATAACATGTATATTTTAAACTTTCAGGTAACACGGTAAACGCGATGGATCTGAGTGGGCTGTCCCGGAATGGACCAATCTACCAACAAGACAACTCCAGAAATGGACACAATATGATGGTAAGACTTACACAAATGTAAAAAATGAAAGAGGACTGTTCATGTACATTTCTTTAGCAGGTATGATGCCAACTCCATTATGGCATTAGTATTATCTCTTGTAAATGAGAAGTCGGTTACTGAATGACTAATCTTTAGTTATACAAAAAACACATAATCAATAATTGAATATGTTGGTTTTTCTGCAGCCGGTATCGATGTCTGGTAATGTGGGCATGAGTGGCACAGCGCTGGGACTCGGTTACGTGGGCGTGGAGAACGTGTCTCGACTTAATCCACGCGCGCCGGACTTCGCTCAGCGCCATCCGCTCATGCAGCACAAGCACAGCGCACAGGTAATCTTTGAGAATCTATATTATGACATTTTAACGAAGCTATAAGGCGAGTTGAACATTCACCTGATAGTTAGAGATATTAGATCTCGTTACCTATTTTATTCTCGCGGAGAAAATCTTCAAAAATTACCCTAACCAGTTTCTAGAGGGAGTCAGGATTATGTGGGATTTGCACCCACTGAAAACCCCCTCGGTGGTCATCCTTAGATCATTATGGAAGGTATCAGAATCTACGGAACTTACATGTGCTCATAAGTAAATCCAAGCGAAAGTCACGTTACCCAGGTAATTTATTTTGCTACTATCTTCAAACTAGAACATAGTAATGTTAACTAACTACGGGTTGGCGGACATTACTACTAGACTAGACTATTACTGAAACAGGAGTTGTAGCGGTTCCTACTTAGGTTACCAGGAATAAAAATCCTACTAATCGTTCAAACAATTTAATGCTGTAAAGTACTAAGTACATTTCTCTTAACTTTAGCTTAATCTCTTAACTATAATATTTTAGTTTTGAGTCCGTTGAATCGCATGGATATCTTTTTGTACGATTTTAGAGAAATGAAGTATACATTGAAAGTCAAAATAAATATTTCTCTTAAAGCAGCAGCTGTTCGCCGGCGGCAGCGGTGCGGGCAATTTGAGCAATCTGCTGATGTCGTACCAGCAGCAGCCGGCACCGAAGCCCATGCAGCACACGCAGCAACCACTACATCCGTACCAGGTAATCTTATATTCAAAGCTTTTATTTTTACATACTTCATTTGTAGTGTCTTTGGGATAACCTTCAAGATTTCCTATGTTCACCAATTAAAGCCTGCTTGATGGTTACCTACCGAGTTATCCTGAGAAAGGCATGTGCTTCTGTTCTTGTAAAGTCGAGGGATACACTTGGCGGGTGAGCGCAGTATTTGTGGTAAAGGTTACAAGAAAAGTAACTTTTTTTAGAGTTGTGTACTTGAAACCCCGGCGAGGGTAGAATGAAGGTGGGTAATAATAACATGAGGTGAGACAAGGGAATATTATATACATATTATTATTTTTTAATTTTACCAGTCTCTTCTGGAGCGCGGAGTAGGTGTGGGCGTCGGTTCTGCTGGAGGGTGGGGCGAGGAGGAGGAACGCAAGCCCCGGCCCATCGGCACCGAGCGTGCATGGAAGCTGACCGGCGGCGACGACTGGCCGCACTCCGCGCACGCGCACGCCTCTCACGCGTCCCACGCCAGCCACGCCTCTCACTCCGCGCACGCGGTTCCTCACCACGCGCACCTGCCAGAGCATGACCGATACCAAGTAATATTCTACGTCTATTAGAGAGAAAGAAACTTTATTCAACACACACACAATATTAGAAATAAAATAATAAAAATGATAATACAGAATACTGTGATATGATGTTGAACAGACCTCCACTCATCATCTGCTGCAACAAACTTAATGTTGCAGCGCTGATATTACGTGGAGCCTTTGCAGTGTCGGAAGGGATGAATTAATAAATAAATAAAATGGGACATCAGTTAGGAGGTCTAAGTGACATAATGAAATAATGAGATGAAATGAATGAAGCGATTGTTTAATGTATGATTACTTAAGATGACAATAATGTTAGTAACGAGTTGGGAAAAGATGGTTTTAAGTACAGTGAAAAATAACATAAGCTTTGACAAAATTGCAATACAATTATCTATATTTTAGTTAAAGTACATACGCGGCTAATAAAATTTGGTAAAAACTACTATTTTTGATCAAATGTATAATTGTTGCTCTAAAATATAACTAATAACTATTAACTAACTCTAATAACTATTACTTTTGGTTGAATTTTTTACCCATTGTAGACTAACACTTGGACTTAGTTTCTATTTTTAAGTGATTACGCAGCTTCCCATACATCGTTGCAGGTGAACTAAAAATGTATTGCTAATGAGATATATGTTGTTCAGGGTGTAAGTGGTATGAGCGGCGTGGGTGGTATCGGCGGGCACGGCGCGGTGGGCGCGGCGCACAGCATGGAGGGCTACGGTGGCGGTGGCAACGGGGGTGGCGCCACCGCAGCTGCACTCTCGCTGATGCACGCACTTCCACTGCACTACCTGCCGCCCGAGCAGCAGCACTGGGAGCAGCAAGCGCACCCCCACCATGCCGCCGACAAGCAGGTGATGCACCTGTACTATCATTAAAAGCTATTCATCATTAGCATAGCATACTGTTGAATCAAAGTTTCCTATCTGTAACATTACACTTTACATTCCCATACTGTAGTTGTAGAATTTATATAAATTGTATATTTACTTTAATGGTGGGCAGTCTTTGGTACCATCTTCTGTAAGGTTCTGCAACCAAACAGTAGTTTTGAAACGTCAGGGTAAATTTACGAGGGACATTTTACCTTACATTTCTCTTACACTCTTACTACCGCCTCATTGTTAACACTAGATTTACCAGACCAGTTTACTGGTCCTGCAAGTCCAATATAAGTTATTTCTATATGAAATATTCTTATTTTTGTAATGATATCATCACTTTTGTAGCTTTAACTAAAAAAATAATTATATGAACTGTATAGTTAAATCTACAAAAGTGATGATATCATTACATAAAGAAGAATATTTCAAATAGAAATAATCTATAATGGACTTGCAGGATCAGTCAATTTGACTGGTCTGGTAAATCTGGTGTTAGGGGCAGGTGTATCGTTACATCAGGATGTCCTGCTCGTTTCATCATTTGATCGATAAACAGAAACCTATATTTCATTCCCACCAACGGGGTGAGAGGTGGCCTGAATCCCTCTATTATTTGGATAGGCCTTGGTCCAGCAGCGGACGTCCACCGGTTGAAATGATGATGATAATCATTACGTTAATATTTGTTTTTTTTATTTTATTTATTCAGAAAACCAACAGCATAGAATAAATAATTTATAATACAAAATAATTTCTATAAATATATTAAGAGGTAAAGCTAATTAGAAGTTTCCATATATAACTTAATAACATGTTGGTATGCGCAGATAAAATATTAGTAAAAATGTTTGATATTAATTAGTGAAGAATTACAAAGGAAGAAAGTAAATAGGGAAAAAAAAAAGAAGAGAAGTAAATAGCGTTTTGTTTAGTCTGTAGTCGTTAGTATATGGTAGATGGTAGTTAGTTGTTTAGTGTTCAATTTTGTCAAGAACATTTGGTTAAGTAGCAAATTGAAAATAAACAATGTTTTCTTCTATTATAGATTTATTGAATGTTTGTTTGTTTGTTTGTCCGCAGCAAGCCTGGAGCAAGTGGACGCACTAGGCGCGGCAGCTGCCCGCGGGGTATCATATGTAACTGTGTAACCCATATGAAAACGGTGTAGATATTAGTGAGAAAGAATTATATTATACAGATTATTATCTATATACATAATAGAGAAAAATGTCCTATCGAGATGTGAACTAGCTATTACTGTACGATCGACTGATGTGAGCATTGACGGATAACGGGGGACCGTTGTAATTGGATTAGTGCGAGTGGGAGGGGGGTGGAGCCGGATGTAGTTTGATACTGCCGCGGCTGTATTAGCTGAACACCCCCCCAGTTCTTTGCGGGCGCTCGCTGCTCCCCTAGATGCTAGCTCGGAATGTGATTCCGGACGGTCGCTGCCCCTCCCCCCTGCGACCCTCCGCACCCCTGCGACCTTCCGCACCCCCGCTCCCCTCTGCACCCCGCTCGCCTCACCCCCTCGCTCGTTGTACCGCCCGCCGCCCGCTCGCCGCCACCTACTTTATACTACGGCATAATAACGATATTCGTTCTTAATGATTGATGCGCAACCCGACCGGATATTGAACATGTATTGAAAAAAAAAAAAAAAATCGCTTGTACATGAATGATGATTAAATATCATTATATTGATGCACTGTATCCACTGCTGTTTTTTAATCACCACCTAATCTCGTCGTTTTTCTCGTACATTTTTTGTCTTTTTTTTTTTAATTAGGTTTTACCTGGGCAATGTGTATATTTAATTATAAATTATTAACCGAGAACTTGCTTATGTCTCGAATATGATTGAACGCCGGATGTGCAGTAAGTTTTAGGCAAATAAAGCGTTGTCAAACTATATTGAGTTGTTTTTGATGATTGGGCCTAATCGATCAACCAGTTCTATTGTATCAGATGAGAGAGGGATGACTCCCCGCTGAGTTAATAGATATATCGGTGGTAGTGGTAGGTACCATCGTCGCAGTTGCCGCTAAAAGAAAGAAGAAGAAAGAAACCGAATTTGAAGATTTAGTACATAAGGAATAAAAATACATAAATAGGAATACAAAGTAAAATATTTACAATCTAAGTGTAACAGTAAACAGTAAATAACATAAGGTTCCTCCGGTGCTGCAGCCGTCTATAGGCTACGGTGACTGCTTACCATCAGGCAGTATGCTTGTTTTCCACCTTAGTGGTATAAAGAAAAAAAAAAGCTATATTTCGGTTTGAAAGGCATTAATGAAACCAATGAGGTAAGCAGATTTAACACCAATGTCTTAAAGCAAAGAGTAATTATTGCAGCGAATATCAACTAACAGAACATGATTAAAACTGAATTAGTTCACCTCGTAGAAGGCCCTGATGTTTCAGGAGTTGGGAATATTAGAATTACATTGAATTAGTTCACGTAATGAAGGTCCTGACACTCCAGCAGAGGGAATATTAACCCTTAAAGGTCCAATGCCTTGTATTAGAGATAGTTTTATAACATGCTGACCCTATCCTTTATCCGATATAAATTTCCTCCAATGTAAAATTTCTTTCCTTTACTAGTTCGTTTCCTTACCTTTGTCT
>DWLS01003520.1:0-15560 GCA_018246255.1 Pachliopta kotzebuea | reverse complement strand
CCCCACACGCCGTTCTCCCCCTCTTCCCCCCGCTCCTCAAACCTAACCTCACCCCCCCCACGCCGGGCGCATTAGGAGCAATCATATTCGACGGCTGCTACGTTTTGGCATCAGCTCGTGTTGCTTAGGCCGGGGCTATTTGCAGAACAATGATTGGTGGTGTCTTACTTTGTAAGGTCGATAAGGTCCGCAATCGCGTGCCCGCGGCTCCCGGCTGATTGGAGTGGCAACGACGGCTAACTATTTGTTTTTGTTGAGATCGACTTGCTTACCTCCGCTCCGTGTCCTTTGTAGGACACTTGATTTTTAAATGATCCACGAATCGAACCTCTTTTTTTTTAACAAATCGCTGAAATCTGATCGAACTTCTTCCGTGTTCAAGTGCTTTCTTATTTAATTGTTTTAACTGAACCTACATTATGACTAATGGCTTTTAATGATCAAGCGGCGAGACGAAAGCGCCCTTCACCTAAAAGTAAGTGATACGCATATCCATACTGATGATAACTAGATTGATATACAATGTCTGTTATAAAATTTAGCTTAATCTTAGCAATACTATTGATACAATCTACATCAGTGATTCTCAACAACTTTACTTCCAAATTACATATATATAATAAAGTTTGGAAATAGTATTTAAATCCATTTCTTGTAAATTAGCTCTAATATTATTGCCATATACTATTTTAAATAGTATGTTAAGTAAATAATGTTTCAACATATCTTTTTCTTTGTGTGCTATCAAATTTTGAAATCGTTAAAAATGGGTCTTATGAAAAAGGTTGAGAATCACTGATCTAGATAGATATCTTAAACAGTGTTGCAAGTTCAACTATTTATATCACATAAGCTTTCTCATCTAGATAATTTTGTAGAGAATACGTTGTACTGCAAATGTATTCTTCTTCTAAGTCGTATTTCCTCATGACTGAGGGTCGTGCTCATCATGTGTACTGAACCACACGACGACGTTCTTGTCAGTTATAATGGAGTGGTGTTGCCATTGCCTTCTCCACTTCACATACTAGACCGACCACGGATGGTCATGACATAGATATGTAGGTTTCCTCACGATGTTTTCTTTCGCCGTCAGAGTTCATTATATTAGTTGGTGTTATACTAACTGCACATAAATTTAAAAATTCATAGGTGCAGGCCGTATTTGAACCCGTCACCATCGGATTGGAAAGCTAGCGTTTAAACTACTAGGCTATCACGACTTCATACTGCCAATGTAACGCATAGCAAACCTCTAAAACGCTTGTTATATAAATCTTATAATAGTTAATTTCTATGAAAACCGTTAAGTTTAGTTACAAGTTCGAGCTCCAGATCAAGTCAGCTCATCTCTAATACGTTTCGAGGAAAATCGGAATACCCAGCATCGGCTACTTCTCAATAAACAATAAACATTTGCTGATATACATTGGTTTATTGGAAGTGCTATGAAATAACGCGGGAGGATAATGCAGCGTATATTTAATACTAAATGTCTCTCTTTGCTCCCACCACATTGTTATTACTACAAATATCATATAAAGTTAACACATATGATACTATTAAGATAAGTTGCTACATGTCTATTGCAGCCGACTAAATGACCATATAATGACTATTATTATTTTAGCTTTGAATATAACTTTCATACTTCTCCTACCACAACATCTCCCACTTATGTTGACTGATAGAGAATGCCCGTAGGCATTAAGTCCTAAGTCCGTCTATTAGACCTTAATTTTAGTTACAAAAAGATTTTTAAAATAAAATAAAAAAGTAATAGTTTTTTCACAATTTTGAATACGATATAAGCTACCTTTTTTACTGTGTTACGAGACGAACAAGGCGTTATGGTAAGTTATACGTTTATATACAGAACTACATTACACTCGTCTGCTTGAAACTTACAGTATTGTCTCGTTACCCCAGTAACTTCACTAGCATACAGCACCTTTCGAACCGGAACAACCTTCAAAACCACCTTAACATTTTTAAGAGAAATCAAACAAAAGTAATCTTTCCGGTTTCAGGGCTCTTAAGGTTTAATCTATATACTCAACTTATTGTTATATTTCTTTTAAACAAAAAGAAACAGATATATAAAAATTGCAAGATTTCTATATTTCCCACCAATGACTACAACTTTTTTTTAATATCCAGATCTAATTTTAGGGTCAACACCTGCTTATAATCTATAGGCCGTGGGTCTAGTAGTCCGCGTGCCCAGCATTAGATGGGTTGTAAACGTCGTAACTGATTGATCTTCGCTATATCGCAGATATATATATAGTATAAAAAAATATAGATGTTTATGTACATATTTATATGTTTACTATATAAAATCATGAAATTATTTCTGTTGTGTGGTCGTAACCAAAACTATTATCAATGAAACACGCGTAGTAATAGACATTTTTGTTTACTAATTATTCAAATAAAAAGATTACAAATATTGTTAGTAATAAAATAAGAATTAAATTTTTATTTTATATAGTGTTTTGGTATTTTTTAAATAAATAAAATATGATGGGTAACCTTACGAGACGTGTCGGAGTCCACCGCGGGTATATTCAAAGAGCGCGCGACGGGCGCCGCGGTCCCCTCCCGGTGGCAGCCCCCAGGTAAATAAAGCGCGGGGGTTTTCCTTCTGAATTTCAGCAGACGCGATTCTTGACCTATTTGCCTTCAACATGTTGGGGCGGGTCAGGTACGTCGGCCATTTCTTTCACGGAGAGCGCTCCACTCTTGCGGATACATTTTCAGCTACGTGTTTAAACTGTATTACTTTGTTTTAAAACTCCATTATCTTTACGTAAGACAAACCTATTTATGTTACTTCATCCACTTAACACTAAGACTGTGATATTACTATTTTTTTACTCTCATCATAAACTGAAAGGTTGACTTGAAGGTGATGCCTTGTAGCACGATATCCGAAATTTTTAGACTCCAAAAGTCTTTAAATAAGGTAACAAACTTTATTAAAACCAATCCTTAACATATATTTTAATATACTAATATAAAAAATATGTCTTTGATACAAGTATTAGGACAGACAGACGTAAATAAAGAAAACGAGATTTTAAAATTATAAATGTACCGTGCGGCGAAATTCGGTATGAGAGGCGTTGCCTGGAAAAACAGAAATAATATGTAGTAGAGAATGAAAGATAGAAAAATGTAGAATGAAAGAAGAGAATAGAGGGAAAAAGCAAAAGTTGAAAATAAAAGTAAAGATAATAAAAGAAAAGAAAGACTAGAGCCTTACACAAAACACGAAGGGAGCCGCATAAAAAAGAAAACAAGCATACGGCCGGCTGACTTTTTGTTTAATGTTTTGTTTGTGTTAAAGAAGTATAAATAATAATTAGTAGGTCAATAGACAATAAAACCTTTTTCATTCTTAATAGATAAAGAGTTGATTTGGTAAGACTTTTATCAAGGAATAAGTGTTTGAGTTCTGATAAAGAATATTTGACAACAAAACGGAATAGAAATCAAAACATATAAAGAGATATAAATCTATGAACGGAGAATTTTTTTTAAATCGTATCCAATATAAGTTATTATTAAGTCGCCTTTTAGGCAAATAACTAAAACCAAATAGTTTTGCTTAACAATTTAATTAAAGTTATATGATAATGAGGATGGAGATGGTGAAGCATGTTTGCTCAAAATACTCTATCTCTAATATGTTCGGAACTTATGATTGTGATGGTTAACACTATCATAAATGGTCCTGGAATCGAACTGAGAACCTCCTTATTATAAGGCAAGTATTTAATAATACAGACGGAGTAAAAAGTTCAGGAGCTACATATGTAACAGTATTGAAGCTACTCATATTTCTGTTATACTTAACTTACAGCTTTAAGTATCAAAAGTATTCAAGCAATAAGTTTTGACTTATTTTAACAACTACCTAACATTTAGGAAAATTACGTTACATCTAATAATTACTTAGTTAACATGTACCCAGTAAGTTAAACATAAAGGAAAGTTTCCTTCACTTACACGTTCTTTACTTAGATAACGTCTACTTCTATGTAAGTTAAGAACATGTTCATGGCCCCGTTGAAATTTTGTATGGTAACGATACTTTGATACGTTTAAGTCGATTAATATCGTAATTCAATTTCATACAAATATTTGGCTTTTTTTTTTTAAAAAAAAATATTTGCAATTTGAATGAGAATTTTATTGCGCGTAATGGCAAATATGTACGGGAATTGAACGCTGAATCATCGCAGATTACTCGATTACTGTGGTTTTTATTTATGTTTATCCGTGGTTTGTTACCTGATCTTAAAGGGAATTACCGTAATATGGTGAAAATCAATGAAGTACACAATATTAACTTAAGTAATTCCTTACGCAACTATTATTGTTAGTAGTAGAAGGTCTCTTTAATCGGAGACGATCTAAGTAAAGATCATACATTCTCTGATGATGTTAGCGCTGACTCGTCTTTTGACGAGTTTTTTTACATATACAGCTCATCTGATACTGAACACGAGGACCACGTGGCCAACGGCCTATTGGGCAGCTCCTATTTCTACCGCCAAAAATGTGCAAACGTATCGGTTCCGGTTTGAAGGGTGTTTGCTAGTGAAATTACTATTATAACGATACAACACCTCACATCTTAAAGCGAGCGTAATGTGCTGCTTATACCATATTAAACAGCGCGACTTTGTTATATGCAGGAGTATCACTTACTAACAGGTGAACACCTTAACCATCATCATCAACCGATAAACGCCCACAGCTGGACATAAACCTCCCCCAAACATTTCTTTTCCGATCAGTCTTGAGCTGTCCTCCAACGGATTAATTTTCACGTGTCGAATTAAAAAAAAAACGATTTTGTTATCAGTTGTCACTAGTAATATTACCGGAATAGAGACTTTAAAACAAGAGACTACATCCAGCTTAGGGTTTGGGGCTGTTAATAGGAGTCGGTATATATTTACATTCTTATTCTTTATAAAAATTATACTTGAGTACTAAATATAAACTTAAGTATAGTACTCATTCTGTTGAGGTTTTTTTCTGCTTTCTCTTATATTATATATGTAGGGTCTTTTTAACACTTAATTTACACCATTAAATACTTATCCTATCTTATCATCTATCATTACAAAACCTGTACCATACACATATGTGTAAATAGTCACCCTTACATGTTCTTATTTATATTATTTACTATAGTACATATCCTTTGACTATATATTATAAACTCATTTCTTACTAATTTACGTTTTATTAAGACTTTTAAACTATCAGTATGTATTCTTAAACTTGTTTCTTATTCAAATTCATACCGTAACATCTCATGAATTTGATTTTTGTTTGTAACGAGGTTTTAAACATGAAGAAAAAACTTAGGATGAAGATTATCCAAGATCTATTTATTAAGTCTACAATCAATCATAGATCTAATTACCTCATTGCACAAAAATGTCATATAAAGAAACTAAGTATATGATGGTTAAAATGTAAATAGCATTCACCTATACTCATTTTGACACAAAAAAATTAGTTAGGTTAAATAATTGGGGAAAAGATTTAACAAGGAAAGACCAAATTTCCTGAATCAAAAGACAAGTAATGACCAGGTTACTTCAGCAATAGTGTTTAAGCTTTTGATCAGATTTTAAATGTTTATATACAGCGAAGTAATCAGACGTGAACATATAAAAACAATCTTCTTCTTTAGCTAATACACGTCCACTGCTGGAAAAAGTCTCCCACAATAGTGGGAGATTTGGGCTGTCTCTCATCACGCTGGTCTATTGCGTGTTGGTGTGAAGCCAGAGCCTCGTTTGTTGATTAGCAGGCTGCACCAGGAGCAAGTGAGCTTGGGTCTCGTTAGGTATTGTGTAGGACCCTTAACATTCATAAAAATATTAGTAAGTCTAAACTGGAATATAGTAATGTTCTATACTATTTTTTCTCGGCAGTAAAAAGCGATATTCCGATGATATGTAAGGAAGGTTATTACTACTATTAAATGTATTTTGCGTGTCCTGATGGTATATAGTGGTCTGTAGAGACCTAGACAACTAGAAGAAGATTTAGGATTTGTCATTACTATTACTGATATTGTGTTTTTTTTTTGTTGATAGACGAGTCGGGATGCGAGGCTGATATGTTGGAGGGCTCGGAGGTGGGACGGCATTCGCCGCCCCGGCCGCAGCAGGAGCCCATCAATCTTAAGAATGAGGTAAGAGTCACCTAATAAGATAAACACTCAAACAATATGAATCACAATTAAATCATTAACATCTATTTACAATAAAGAAAATCTGAAGAGATATCTAGATTAGAACTTTTCATATAATTCAAGGAATCCTAATCTACCTTACGTCTTCACATTTGATTAAGGAAACAGTGATTTTTAATTGTATTACTAAAAATATGTCAGTTTTATTTCAATTAAGGACCTCGAGATAACTGTGACCTCAGGTTGTAGCCCTAAAATATTCCGGTCTGTGTTTAGCAATAATAGTTAGCAATTATTTGAAAACTGTTTTTAAACTTACTTAGTACATATTTTATGAAAATACTCTAACTCAAGTGAATGAACAATCTTCTTAAGATGCATTATTTTGTATGTAAAATTCTTTTTACATAAAGTTATTTAAAGCGTTTATGGTACTTAACCTGGCGGCCCTAACTGGAGCAGTGTGATGCTCCTTCAGGCCTCTTGCCTCTTACTACGAGAGCTTGCCGCTGTCCTACAGCGGGAGGAACATACTCCGCTAATATAATACATACTTACAAACTTACTAAAAATTCTTATAAATTAATTTAGATTCTCTTACAATAATTTAGCTAAAGTACACCAATTTTTTGTTATTTTATTCAAAGATTTTTTAAAAAATGTATTAGTAAAGTCACGTCTAAAAAGTACAAAAATGAATCTCCAAGATTGTATTTTTTGTTATAATATAAACAAAAGTTTTTAATAAGAGTTTTTCATATCTAAGTTTTACTATATATTGTATAAGTATTCAGAACTATTCAAATTTCAAAAGTTTTTTACCTTGTACAAATAATGATATCTTCTTTTATACTTCGCTTGACGAAAAATCTTATTCATAATTTTTCCTAATCGATCGTAATAGTTGTAATGTAGGTAAAATTTCGTTAACTAGTAAAACTAATGAATATGTGGAAAAGTATATCTATAATGTAATTGTATAGTAAAATGGCCGCCAGGTCAGCGTGTCAACGTGTGTCCGCGTGGCGGTGCACGCGTCCGTCGGAAGTTAAAACATCGCAACAAGGACAAAGTTGAGTGCGAATAAGCGCGCTTAATTCTCAAGTGTTGACCGTAGAGTTAGGCGGGCAAGCAGCGCTAAGCCAAAAAAGAGCCCGCGCGGAACCCTGCGACTCAAAAGGTCCGCGATTGCGCCGAAAGACCAAACATCCACCGCTTCGTTAGAGGCCTCCGGAAAAATATAAAAAAAGAAGCACCTCCGAACCGATCCGCCGCCGACCAATCGGCGCGGTACCCGCGCAGCCTACTTGCCTCAGAATCTATAGTATCGATTAGTGAGCGCTTTTTTACCCGCACGCACTCACACACCGCCGCGGTGGGGGCATGCCTTTTTAACAATCTTTTTTTCGACCGGCGCCCCCCCAGTTTCACCCCCCGAAACCGCCATGTCCATTGCGCGCATGCAAAGACCACCCCCGCGCGCCACCCCTCATATAGCGGCATTGAAAATGGAATTTCCATGAGTGATGGAGTGTCAAACGGGAAGCAAAAAGGAGTAAAAGGACATTATGTTAATTATTGAACGCGTGCCCCGTCGTCCGAGTTTAAATTGAATGTCATGTCATACTGTGTCGCCGCTGCGGGCTCCTGCGCCTCTGTCTCCTCTATTCCGCTCCGTGCGTCGGGTTCGTTAAATTTTTTTTTTCGCCCGTGCTTTTTTACTGATTAAACAAGTCTACTCTTGTAACTATGGCCTGCCTAAAAGCCGGCGCGCATAGTGACATTTTTCGATTCGGATACTAAAAAAGGAACACTACCCTCTGCTAATGAATTCAAAACTCCTTTTTTATGTCTGTTCATCGCTAATCTGATTGTTTGTAATGTTCGATTGACGTGAACATTGTCAAACAGTTTTGTATTGTTTTAATATGGCCCTAGTTAGGATAATCTACACTGCATCACATTGCGCTCGTCATAATGTGAACGAAGTAGAAAATGGGTTTAATTTAACTTTAGCCAAATTTAAAAAAAAAATTGCAAAGTTTAAAAAGCAAACAGTGACCTTATCAATCAATTGAACAGATAAAACGTAAACAACGTTCATTGCATTAGCTAATCGTCTACGCATCAGAAGTGAAAAGCGATCGCGACTAAAAAGAAAACTTCCGCTCTCCCGGCCGCTATCCAGCTTCCTTTTCATCCCATTCCGGTTTTTACCCTTCTTTCACTTGCTTGTGAGTTTTACAAGGGCCACGTGCCGCCACCGACGACCTTGTTAAATCTTTTAATGCACACTAAACAAAAAGGTTTATCGTAAATACATTTTTTGTTTTCGTTTACATCGCCCATTGTCCTATATGGAAACTCTACATTGTAATAAGAACTTGTGGTCTTATTGTGAAAAAGTTTGAGGGGCGTGTGTGCGGCGGGCGCACGCCGGAGTCCGACAACGCAGCCAACTATTCAGATAGACGCATTGCTAATGGAAACCCCCGAAAAAATATCGTGGCGGAAAAAAGATTAAAAAAAAAAAAACGCCAAGCACATTTGAATGAAAATTGAGTGGGGGTGCGCCGCTCGGACCGACGGCCGATCGGCTATTATTATTATTATTACCGGCATTATATCTGCAATTTTTTTCCCGTGCACACAGCCGCGGGGGCGCCATTTTTATTTTTCTTAGTTTTTTTTCTCCCCCCTTCGTTCCCTACCCCCTCTCCCCCCGCTCCTCCTCCTCTCCCCTCCCAGCGTGCAGCACGCGCGCGCCGCACGTACCGCGGCGGACGCGGGCGAACTATGCGATGTCTACAAGTGGACGAACATTTAAATTGGCTCTCATCAAATATTGACTACGTGTAGTTTTTTCATTAGCGGGCCAGCTTTTTGTAGCCACGGGATACGGCCGCGGTTCGATTTCTATCGCTACAAGCTTTTGATACAAGCCTCCGATTAATTCACCGCTCTAATTAGTTCAAATACAAACTGATCAATCGCGCGTGGCTCTGTTTCGGCTTCGGAGTACACACTTCTCATATTCAGCTACATTTACACTTATTTCTTTAAAAAAAAAAACTTTTTGTAACACTCAAATTTATGTAAATCACCTTCACACTAGAAACTCTCAAAATCCTTAAGTTGTTATATAAATTTAAATCACTACCTCTTAAAATTTCAAAATACTGGTAAAACTAGATTTTAATACAGCAATAGTTCCTTATAGTATATAAATTCGATGATGACTAAATAAAATTTATATCTCATTAATATTTGTGTTAAACCGATTAAATAAATTTTTAACGATTAAAACTAATTATTTATATAATTAAACTTTAAATGAAGCGATAAAAATTCCGATGATAACTAATTAATTTCTAATCAGTAACCACACGGTTTAGTACAAACACAAAGTTTATATAATTAACTAGTACCTACCAATAAACAATATCGTAAATATAATTGATAATATATAAGTATATCAGTTCAGGATTGAATTGTTAATACAAACAAGCACACATATGTGATATGTTTGTTTAAAATATACATTACAGTATGTACCCAGTAGCAACACCGGTAGCCGACCCACCGCCGCGGTGGTTGTTGTCGTTTAAAAAAAAAACGCAAAAATACTTCATAATTAAAGGGGGGTGCGATGGTGGGGTGCATCCCATTTTTTATTTTAATTGGCTTGTAAATTTCCAAACTTGCAGTCGGAATGAACGTAGATTTTTAACATAACAATAACTCTTTAAAATTTTCACACATACGGTTATAAGTTAACAACGATTTCATCTAAACGAACCGATTTGTTTATACGTTGTTATATGTCACCTGAATTTGTAATAAACAATTCCACTTCTTCAAAACTATCATTACATTTTATTGTTACTATTAATATATACTATGTATTTCTTATTTTAATAATTACAATGTAGAAGGCCACACAATCTATGTTAGTATCTATAGGCGTTTGTGACTACAACATCATGAGAACATATTACTCCAGTAGTTACCTTCCATTATATATTACATATGTAGTTAAATAAATTAACAAATCTACTACATTATTAGTATCTTAAAAATATTATCTAAAAATCTTATACTAAACAAACAACTTTTGCTATTTTATTAACATACTTTAGGTTATTGATAAAGTAGTAAAGAACTGTAAATCAAAATCTACTTCAGACGTTTGCTAGGATGTTACTGATACTATTCTTTTGCGTATACGGTTAAAAAAGTGATCTCATAGTAATGAAGAATTGCAATTTATTATGGAGGATCAATACGCTAGAAGTTTAATAAAACTGTATCAGATTTATAATTCTGTACAGCGTGTTGGGTAAAGAGTGAAGTTTTCATTAATTCTTTCCACTCATTTATCCACAATTTCCTATCAAACGGCACATTCAATCTCGTCGCCGGCGGGTTCCGGTGGACCTTTTTTTTTCCATCACGTGCGGTTCTTTACAGTTGGTCTCAGTGCATTTACTATCAGCGAGTACGTCTGTGTTTACCTTTACGTGTTTCACGGCTTTTCAACCAAGTGAAGTTTACCTGCATAACTTTGATCGGTAGGTTCTCCTTTTTACCTATAGTAAAAGAACATTTATTGTCCTTTAACATTTTATGAAATCTTAAACCTTTCTTAATTTTTCCAGTTATCATCTTTCAAATATTCCCAAGGACATACAGAATGGAATCCTTCGGAAATAGTCTGAAAAAGTTCTTCTAGGGTCGGTAACGCCCTTGTGATGCTTTGGCTACTGTTAGCCAGTATAAACTACTACAGTAACTGCTGCATCAGGCAGGCTGCATGCTTCTTTGCCGTGTTTAGTGGTATAAAAAATACTTTCAGATCATTCATCTTTTTTATATGAAATGTTAAGTTCATCGTATGAAATTTTTCCCGCTACAGAAATAATTGCGTATTCTGTTTAAAACAAAAGACGAGTCTATCTTAGACTCGTCTTCTTATAGTCTCAAGAATAAATCCAAAAACAAATGTGGAAAGAAAATTAATATGATTATTTAAAAGTTTGAAACTTAACGAAAATATCTTACATTAGGTGAATATTATTAGTTACTCTTGAACTTTTGCCGTTTAAGAGCTTGGATAGCAGTATATGTGATTGTACCTTTTTTTTGTCAGAGTTATGTGGGATTTGTACCCACTAAAAACTCCTCGGTGGTCATCCTCAGTGTATTGCGGAAGCCCCCGAGACCTCATACGGAACTCACCAGAGCACGTGTGATTGTATCTACAGGATTATTTTATCTATATGAAACATTTCACATGTAGAACACGTAACCATGTGTGATTAGCGTTTAAAATTTTAAAGCTGATACAAACAGTTCACGACTTAGTAGATATAGCACGGAACTCAAACCGAAACGTGGCTGTTGCAAGACAATGATAGGATTGCTGATCAGCGCGGTTGGGGGTTATGGGAAGGTCGGGGTGGTATAGGGGCGAATGTCGCTCGCAAGTGGCGGCCGGCGGCGGCAAACGTCGGCGCCTCCTGAGGCAGGGCTGGCGCAAATAAATCTCTTGGCCCGGCCGCCGCTGCGCTGCCCGCGGAGGACGGCCGTGATTGATCAAAGTCGTTTGTCAGGCTCGCGTGGCGGCGGCAGCCCTGTGCAATTAGCACATGATTCTGCACCTCTAATGTGCGCATTTAGTTTTGCATTATAAGAAAACTAAATCACTTACATATTACCATACATAACCCATCTACTGTAACAAGAAAGAAGCCGTTCATAACACTAAGACCCATGCTTCGATTCTGCTGTATGCTAACGAAATTACTGGGGTAACTAAACCAAATTTACCCACCTTAGATCTGAAGGCGACGAGACACGTTATAGGCAAGTGTATCACTTACCATCAGATAAACGCTTTGCTTGTCTATTCTGATAGCATAAAAATAACAAGTGTCATAGAAATTGGCTGTCACTATATACCAAGAACAACTTCTAACAAACCAAATTGTCGATTGATAAAATTACTACTTACTGCTTGACTACTACACCACTAACTGGAGGTAGGTCTCTTTTGCCGAAGACCGTCTAGGTAGGTACCGCCACAGCTCCTATTTCTAATGCCAAATAATAATTGCAAACATTACTAATGTTCCAGTTTGAACCAGCAATCTTATCACTTAACACCAGGTAAATGCCTTGCTCGTTTCATCACTTCGCATAAAAAAAACAATTGTCTTGACTAGTTCCTAATGATTGTTAGAGACTCAACAACGATAACATAGAAGCTTTTTAATTTTATATTATAAGTATGTTTAGTTAGTATTTATAAATTGTGTTGAGAAGTAACTTGAATAATAATAATAATAAACTTTTGTTGCAAACTCTTGATCTATAGTAACATTACAAAAGTACAAGCAAAATAAATAAAATTAATCTAACACAAAAAAAGGAAACAGTTAAAGACATTGACTAAAGAAATCAGGCTCTGGCTAGGCAATATTTAGCCATTGCTTATACGCATCGCTGTGCAGTCTCATTGCTAATTATTTAATTATCAAATTTTCAAACCTACCCAGCTAAGTAAGCTTAAAGTTATATGCGCTTGTAAAGTTACAAAACCGAGTGCCCGTCTCGCTGCCGAACGTATCTGAAATGAATCACTTAACATCCGATAGGCGCGTCGACGTTTTTGATCAATGCTTCCGGCGTCGTTCTGCACACAGCATCCGACTGAAGACGATCGATTTACAACAATGTACTCGTTAATTCTAGTTCAAGTAACAGTATAGTAAACATTTATTAGTCTCACGTCTGTAGATTTCGAATCAAGCCGTGGGTTCCGTGGTCCGCGTGCCCAGATTAGCTGCATCACAAAAAGATGGCCCAGCGCTGTGATCATTAGATAATATATGGAGATTTCGAGACAATCTTACATAGCTTCCTCTTAGCTAACGTTTAGATAATCTTAGAGAAGGTCTCGTGAATAACCTCCAAATAACAAAGAAGGCAATTAGAGCAGAAATGTGGAGATCCACAGAGCTTTATATTGGTAGATCTTTATTAACGGAGACCGTCTAGGTACCATCGCTATTCCTATTTCTATCGCCAAACAGTAGTGTGTAAACATCACTGTGCTCTCCTCTGAAAGGTGTTGGAATCTAGTGAAGTTACTTAGGTTCCAAGATTTCACTTACGTCTCAAGGCGACGAGTGCAATGTGGTGCTGTATGTACCACCTCAACCAGGGCCACGTTATTATAGTCAAGCGTATCTCTTACCATCAGGGGAACATCTTGCACTTCTCGTTACCTTGACGAATAAAAAAAAATAAGGCCACGAACATAGATCAAAGGATTGCTAAAATGAAATGGTAATGGGAATGCCGCATCGCTCAAATGATTGATGATAGAAAAAATGACGTTTAGATATCCATATATATAACAATGACGCTCTTGTTAATATGTTTGATATTGCACCACATTGAGCTCATCGATTGGAAACATATGATAATGTTACCATAATAATTTCGATTGTTGCTATTCACACTAGAATAAAGTAATATTTTCATACTTAAGCGTCAGAATTAAACACTGGTCGTAGACATTTATTATTCTTTTTGCTAAACCTTATACAAGTGGTATACAAAGGCGGGTTTAATGCCTATGGGCATTCTCTACCAGCCAATCTTTGGTGAGGTTAGAGGAATAGGCCTATACTTTTGAGCTATCAAGAATATGACTAAGGTAAGCCCTGCCTGTCGTAGAAGGCGACTGAAAGGGTCCTCGGTCTCGCGGGAGTGTTGTTATCAAGTGAACCCAGGGTGGACGACAAGTACGAAGTGGTCTCGTATTTTGTCGTAGCATACTGTCTGTGCTGGGGAGAGTAACAGCTCTCCCTGAAATGTGCTCAGCAACGAGGCAAGCACCAGTGAGTTCCGTAGAATATTTTGGGGCCTTCTGCAATGCACCAAGGGTGAGCATTGAAAGGCTTTACTGGGTATAAATCCCACATAACTCTGACTTCTCCCCAGAAGCCTGGTATCTTTCGAAGATTTCTCCCGCGCAAAAAATTGCAGTTAAGGAAAGAGAAGAATCAGTATTATTAATAACAACTAAGAAACATATAAATATATAGATACCGTACATAAATATTACTACGTTGTCTGACTCTGACTTAAGTGCTGTCTAACACGTTTCTGGATGGCTTGATGTCTTATAAGAGACTGATTATTAGTAGCAGATTATTAGTAGTATGGTTATCTGTTACCATTGGACCCCAATGGTCATAACACGGTATTAATTGTTTATAATTATAAACGGCGGCGAGTCTTGACGTATTCGCTGCGCCTCCCGCCGCTGAATGTAAAATGGTACTTATGCAGGCGCGCGCGCCTCTCTGCGAACACCTAATGATCTGACCGATGAAAAAAAAAGGGTACCCAGCGAGCGGATCGCAATAAACATTTTTAAAGGCAGATGTACCTACATTACGAATGAATTAAAATGCGGTATCACGTACATTACCGCTTGTTCCGCTCACTCTTTTTGTACGGCGCTCAGCTCGCGGGCGATGGACTGCCGCACCGGTTTTTAATTCAATTTAAATAATGTACCGATTTCCCGGTTTGTTAGCGGGAGTTTTGTTTATTAAACAGTGTTTGTTGTGTATAAATCGGATGTGGCGGAAAGTGAAATAGTTATTATTCGTAATGTAAATTCGGGACGGCTTTCCGGTCAACTGTGTCATAATAAACATTGGTTTTCACCTGTGCCATTTTTTGCTGCACTTTCATATGTTAATTGTAAACACACACTACTATGTAATTGGCAGAATTGATAAAAAATCTGACCATTATTATCATTATTAGCCTGCGGTAGTCTGGACATAGGTGTCTCTTAAGGAACGCCGATTGGACCAGCCTTTGGCTATACGTACCAGTCATTGCCAGTCGCCATATATTACTGTAACCATATTTCTTTTAAAACAAAGCCTATACTAAAATAGTAATATTAAAAGTAAAGATCGTCTTGCTTCACAACAGTCACCGTAAATCGTACTCAGTACACGAAATTTGGTTAAGTGTTTCCCAAACTTTTTGGTTCAGAATCCTACATTTGAGTGAAAATATTTTCTAAAGAGAAAAAACTGCAAAAAGCAATATATAACATTAGTTAAATTTTTTAAAAAGTTTCTGGTTGTCTTTCTAAATAACAGAATGTCTCTCTTATGGGCCCTACGCCTACCCTTAGGAAACAAAAATTACTATTTATTTATTTATTTTATTTATTTATTTACTCTTTATTTGCACGATTACAACAAAAAGGAAAAACATTATGTACATGAGAGACACAGTA
>DWLS01003519.1:0-15561 GCA_018246255.1 Pachliopta kotzebuea | reverse complement strand
AATAGTTTATACTTTTAGAATTAATGTGATATAGTTTAAATATCACATTTTATTAAGTGTTCACCTACGCGCTTTGTAGCTTAGTAAACTTGTTTAAACTCCTTTAAAATATTTTGTCATTACAAAATCGTAATACTATCCTCATCACTTTTGTCAAATCATTAACAGTTTAACTTTAACTAAACTCGGTAAATTGTAACCGATATCTGTAAGTGTATTAAATTAATCGTTAAGTGCGTAACTTAAGCGGTAAAGCGAGGTTAGTTTGGAATTAATCGATTATCAACTTAGTTTGAACTGATTCTCCTTACTTTGATGAATGTAAATGATTATCAAAGTAAGTATAGTTTACTGATAATTTTATGTAATAGTTAAGAGTATCATAAAAAACGAATTGTTGGAAAATACCATACATTGTCTATAATTCTTATTCTTCTTCTCTATTCTGTTCAATTAATAGAAGAAAACAGAATTGGGCATGCTTTTTGTTATAAAAAATATTATAAATATTTCATTCACGTGAAATCTTTTAATATTATTGAAACAATGTATTGATAAATTTATAGAAACAAGCAAATCGCTGCTGCTTATTGTATACCAAACAGGTCCCTGATTCGATTCCGGGATTAAACACCCATACTTAAGTTTAGATGATAGTGGAAACTTTACGGACCCACCCAACATGCTTTGTTTCGGTTTAACATAAGAGATATAGAAGTGATAAAATCGGTTTACACTTAATCATGATCTCATTTGGTGTTAAGTGATCGTCTGTGGTGATGTACACTTTCTTCTAGAAGACACTTAGGTGAAGTTTAGACAAAAGTCTAATTTTTTTTGACGAGGCGACGAGGCGAGCTTGGCGTTCTCCTGATGACAAGTAATACACTTGCTCGTAACTTCGTGCGCTCGATGTTTTGAAACGTAAGGTGTAAGATGTTGTTACCTCAATAATTCCAATAGCATACAGCACCTTTTAAATCAAAACACAATAATTTTTGTACGTTACTCTTCGGCGATAAAAATAGCGAGGTGCGGCGGTACCTACCTAGATGTTTTCCGACAACAGAGACCTACCTCCAGTGCCAATAGTATGACGCCGGAAGGTTGTTCCACTCATTTGCTCTTCTTGCTAAGAATCAGGTAAAGATTTGTTTGGAAATATAAATAGATTATATGTTAAATTATTTAAAACTTACCTTTTTTCCCAGGTATAGTAGAAAATATAAGCATCATTCTACACTACTCTTGCTTTGAGTAAAATACACATCTTGTCATATTTTATTTCGCAAAAAATCCCACGAGGATTATCAATACAAATCTCGTTGGATAATAGGGAGGTATTCTGTTAGTAACCTTTTATCGGTCGTGTTTTCCTTTATCGCACGAGAATATTTGATGTTTAAATATTTCTTCTCTGGTTATCTTCATGATAAAGGGAGACGTGATAAGCGTTATCAGTGCAAAACAAAACATGTACTAAATAATTAATAAAGAATATTTGTTAGAAACTTTCCATTAAAGCGATGAAATAGTAATTGTGAAAGTTGGTAATAGTTTCATGAGGTAATTTTTGTTTTGTGTTATTTAAACTTACGTAAGTTTTAAGTTTGCTGTGTGCACATATTTATTTTGAATTTTCATATAAAATTTAATAAAGTGCATCTCGAAATTCGCGCTTGCTTTTTGCGCAATATTTTTAAAAGTTAATGTAATAATGTCGGACGGCGCTGACCGTGCGCGGCGCTGCTTTACTTTAATGATTGTTTACCCTTTAGCTGCACTGTAAAGCTTAATGACAGCCATATTATAAATTTATTTTAGTTTTTAAATTTTTTTTAGAACTTTTTTTGCTACATTTTATATAAGTAACGCAGCGAAGCAATAAATAAGCGCCTCCACAATATTTAATAGCAATTTTTTGTACAGTTAAATAATGTTGCTATTCATATGTTCAATGTGTTGCTATGGTTTGCCAAATTAAATCCCCCTATTCCATTTCACTTATATACTTACCAACTCTTCTCTTCTTCCTCTTACAATATACTCTAAACTTTCTTCTCTCCATTCTATTGAAATTATTTTCATATATATTTATCTACTCCTCTAATTAAAATCATATATCTAATTAGGAAACTTGTTAGTTCGTTGTGTTATACAAATTAGACTAAAAGATTTTCTAGATTATTTTCTAATACTTTTCCGACGTTGTTCTGTTTGTGTATATTTAATTTACACTAGCAGTCTTGTGATTTATGTTTAATAAATAAATCTTATGTATATGTTTAGTAAATAAAACTTTTTTTTTTAATAATACAGAAATATTAATTGCCGCGCAATTTTTTCACGGGTATCAACAACGAGAGCATTATTAAAATATTCATGAAATAAATAAATAAACGTACATATATTAAAATTTCACTTTACAGTAATTTAGAAGATTTGTAATCAGGAAGAATTTTAACAATTTTTTAGAGTATATAATTTACTATTTCCATATGAAAGTAGAACAAGAAACGATACTATCTTACTTATAAACATCGTTTAATTCAGCTATAAAATGCATTTATTATGTTGTTCCAGGAATGTTTAATGAAAAACTGTTGTGTTTTTCTGAATTTGCAGGTTTTTTAACACAAAGGTAAAAATATTTATTTGTAATTATTAATAGCAATGTATTAAATTTTGTCAAGAAGTTAATTAACCTTACAATAAAATTAACAAACAAGTTAGTGTCCGTAGGGTTAGAAACTTATTGTCCCGCCAGAGCTCACAGTTTGGAAGGTCAGAGAGGGCATTAATCTGACTTGTCTGTAGTAAGGAGATCAAGGATAAGACTGTGTGCCATCAACTACTATTCGTTTAGTGTGTCTTATATTTGCTGATACCAATATCACTGTATTACTTTATAAAATCAATCAACAGACACAGTTTTCCATTGTTTTCGCCGACAGCCTTTCTCATTTACTTATTAGGATTTATCAAAACATGATCTACAGATTATTGGTAATGACAGTCGTTATAGTTTATCAGCTAATAAAACCATACGAGTTCAGGGCGCTACACAATGTATTTTATCTCCTCTAGCTTTAGTATTTTTACTACAAACCGCATTGCAGTTATAAGTACGTTTTCATTGTTGTTTAAACGAAAGAAAAATTTCTGTTTATAGAATTAAAATTTAAATTAAATTATAGCGGAAATGGAAAAAAGGAATTGCGTAACTGTAGGAGTATATTTACAAAAGAAAATATAATGAATAATAATCAACTCAACGCAAACAAGACTTGAAAAAGGCGTGCATACATCAAAGAAAGGAATCACAATCGTGTGTTGTAATTTAGAAATAAATTTTGCAGCAAAAAAGGGTTAAATTAGAATCAGATTCTATTAGTATTACAATCCCAAGAGTTATATACATGAGAATACCGGCTAAACTATCATTTTTGGTATCTATCACATTAAAGTATATGTTTGTAACAGTTTTCCTACTCTTAGGTTTAGTCATATGTTAAAAGCTGTAACATACTTTTGAAGTATGTAATTGTTGGGGAGAGCTTCAAATTCTTATCTCCGAGTTCAATAACCGCAAAGGTTAGATTTCAAAATATAAATATCTTAACTGAAGTATCAAAATTCCTTTAAAATATCTTAGACAGCTAAGAAGAAAAGGGTGAGCGATTAAAAGCTTTCTAAATCTAAAAAAAAAAATGTTTTCTGAAACTAAAGTAGTCATTAAAGGCAGCAATTTTTTTTTCCCAAATGTTCCAATTAAGCTTTTTTGGTTAGTTCGCGACAATCGAGTGGTGAGCCCAAAGCTGATACTTTTGCGTTACTTAAATGTCATGCTAAGTTTATTCAGCAAGAATATTTCTGTTTCATTTTCTTATCATGTCATTCCGTATGGAAAAATGGTCGGACGGTGACTTTTAAATTTTTCGTTGGTAACCGTCAGCAATATTGTGTCAACGGGTAATTTATGGAAGGCGTGACAAGTCGTGACTTATTTTAATACGTGGCCCAGATAAGAAATGGCCGCAGTTCATTAGCGACAGTTATAGTTATATGACTATAGACATACCTTTTATGTGTGAATAATTTAACTGAAGGAAATAATCTAAATGGGATAGACATAAATTATTGTAATAGTTATTTTGACTTTAATATAGCTTATTTATGTAATACTAGTCGATTGGTTGTCAACTCGGCAGACTGCATTAACTTGATGATAAATGATACATTTGCTCATAGCAACGTTCTCTGGTTAAAATGGTACATACTTTTCCACATTGCGCACGTCGTCTTAAGACGTACAGTATTAAGACCTCGTTACCCCAGTAATTTCACTAACATACACCTTCCATGCCGGAACACAGTTGCGTTTGAATATTACTATTTGACGGTTGCAACAGGAGCTGCGATGGTACCTACCTAGACGGTTTCCATTAACGGAGACTTACCACTAGTAAATGTTAATTGGAAATTTGGACGCTTTTTAATTGTGGCATTGCTATGTTGTCGGTGACCATTTACGCACTGACAATATTTAATATTTCTGGTACAAAGAAGTACTGTTTAAATGATACGGACACGTGAATTTCTGACCATCAGATGATCATTTGTTCGTCTAGTAACTTCCTGTAATAAAAATAAGGATCTATTGAACAGACTACATTTATTTGTAACAGCGCCAACTATTGACAAGATTAATTTAAGAAAATAAATACCTCTCACTCGATTAATTTTCTGAAATAAATAAATCTAAAGATCTGTGCGATCCTGAACGTCTGTATTAATTTCGTTATACTGTATAAAGTCGAAGTAATACCTTTCTACAGAAAATTAAAATAATTGTTAATGGAAAAGTTCGTATCAATATACAATATTAAAAATTTATCTTTCCAGCCTAAAGTATATTTTTTTGGTTAACTTCATCATTGACTTTTCATTCCTTTATAAACTCTGTAAATTTTACGTTGAAAGAGTAACAAAAGTATATAAATAAAAAGAAATCATTCTCCTCGTAGACGATTAATATATTGATTAAATAATTTTTGTGTTATTTAACCACACATACAGGTTTATTATTATAAGACTACGAAATTGGAAGTCGCTAGAATTAGTCCCGAAGTCCAACTTCAGCAGTAATAGGCAAATGTCTGGAATCCAAAATTATCCAACGAGTAATTGATTTGTGGCAACACTGCCGACGGCGTTATATAAATCATATAATATTTCCGTGAAATTTTTTTACGTCTTTGCATATCATGTACCGGCGTTTTTTTTGTTACTTTCAAGATACCATATCTCATTGCGGACATCTTTCAAAAGAGACGAGTAGATAATGAAATCTTATTTTAAAATTATAACTATTAAATATTAGTATTGTATGTGCTTATCATTTAATAAATATACATTTCTACCAAGTGCTATTTGTTTAGTGAAAAGTATGTTAAAATATTTCTGTTAGTACCTATGTGATTATCTATTTATCTTAGACCACATAAAATACTGAACTTACAGAATATAACCCAATTACATTGCTACTTAAAAATCTGAAGTTCGCAGGTTCGTACTTTCCATTCGCTTAACATCGTGAATCATCTCGTAGCGTAAGCGAAAGACCTAATTGGAATGACTGTCTAGAGTTCTAGAAATATTTGCAGAATTAGTAACATTTATTAAAGTAATAAAGAAGAGTAAAGTTATGTTTGTACTCATCTTGAACTTTGTTGAGTAACTAGATTAGTTCGGTAATTGTATTTAGTCCCTGTATCCTCCGAACTGTTTACACGACATTGCTTAGATTAAATGAAATTTAAAATAGGTGCTCCTGTAGTAAAAGTAAGTCGTTCTTAAATTTCAAAACTATGTTCACTAGAATGTAATGTTTGATTTTTATCTATATTAAATATAATAAAACTGTGATAAACAGACTCTCGAATGTAATACTTTAAACGGTGAATAATAAGGGAGATTTCTTTTGTTAAAGTATTCATTACATAAAATTATGGTAATGATTCTGGAAAAAAATCATTATTTTTATATAAAAAGGGCAATATATGAGCCCTAGAAAAGAGTTGTGCGAATTGCTAAAAAGGGGTCAGCAGCCTCGAGGGATGACTGACTACCAACGAATAGCTCCATGAAACTTGGTCACGTATGTATGACTGGTCTAGTACATTTAGGGCATGAGTTAGAATTTTTTAGGTACCAATTATAAACTAACATCACCTGCTGAACAGGAATATGATTTAAAACATTTTTAATTATTTTTTTTTTTAATAGTAATTCGATCGTTTCGACTAATTTTCTCCTCTCTTGCATTAATGTATTACATATGTGATTATTATATACCAATATTAAACTTTGTGAAACGATTGTTTCCGATATAAATGAGTTATTTTTTAATAAAATATCCATAAATAATAATCTTAATTTATATGAATTGATCTTTAAATATTTCTTACAAATTCTTCATTCAGATATTTCTCAACAATTTAATTTTTCCTTTCAACTTTAAAAAGTTTTCTGTTAGTTTAGAATCTTGCTGTTTATCGATATCACGTTTTATTATCGGATGTTTATGAAAGGATATACTCGTTGAAAGTTTTTTTTAGTATTCGTAAACTTTACTATTTCGAATATTTCATTAATTTATTTATTATTATTTATAAAATTTACCACCGTAATACTTACTATACTCCTACTACTACTAATTACTATCGCTAAACGATTATATATGAGTAATCTGAATAATATATGTCTAAATATGAATGGACTAGTTTCAGTACGGATCGATGAAAACTTTCTAGATATATGTGAACTATACAAATTCGTTTAAAGTTTGTCCAACATATTTTTGATATGTTACTACTTTAACTCTTGAACATGCTTTTGATTTCAAGAGTCTTCTTAAAGATAAAAAAAATTAAGGAATTAGATTTATGTATACAAGATTATGTAAAGTGGTTAAAATATTTCATATATCTCCAATAATTTATGAACATTGATATATTTAGATTTGTTTATACGTTCATTCATTCGAGAGTTTAGTATGACCTACTTTCACACGACACTTACAGTTGTCCTGACTTACCCGTTTAGCTTATTAGTAATTACAGTTAGCTACATACATAGTACGTAATTCCTAGCCTATATAAAGAAAATTAAATTATTTTGATACTAATTAAACTGTTATAAGAAAACTGAAAATAGCATTAATCCAGTAGGAAACTACGGAATTAATCGTATCAGCTTAAAGTATACCTTCACTAGTGTATAATCCTTTAGGCATTATATGGGGAGCGGCCTTAATTTAAAGGGACAAGCCATTGTACGGGGCGACGTGAAACGTTTATCCCACGAAGGTTGTTGTGTCACACGAGGGCACTGTTAATTTCATATATTCGGCCCCATGACTCCGATAAGAGCATTCATTTTCTTAACGACACCAGCTTTATTTTAGTAGAACTATAATAACTTACTTAGATTATAAAATTATAATCAATACAATAAGTTTTAGGAAGATTAAAAACATAAACTAATAGCAGAACCACAGCAGGCTACGTCTGACTACACTGGCAAATTCACAACCTTCCTTCGACAGACGAAGACCCATTAGCAGAGCCGAGACGAGGTCGAAAAATGTAGTGTCAAGAGATTTGTGAGAGTGCCATATTACGATGTCGACGTCAGACCGAAGAGAACGAAAAATATAAGAAAAGCTGATCCTACCATATGGTATAACAGCTAGAAAAGAGAGAGTAGAACCACAACAGAAATAGTTACAATAAAGGGTTTTAAAAACATAACTTTTTGATTAGTATAAAAGATAATTTTAAAATGAATAAGATCTGTTACTGTGTTCATGACAAGGTTAAAGCTTCACGTGTTGACCGCTTTGTTATAATTTATATTAAAATAATTGCATACGTTAGAGATTCCGTCCGTTAAATAGTTTAAATTCTTAACCGTGGGTTAAATTATCTCAAAGGTAAGATTTCGTAGGTTAAATATCTCGGCTAAGGGATCTATGTATTCATGATACAAAATTCCAACAACATTTCTGAGAAATCCAAGGTCCGCGTGACGTTAAAAGCTTTTAACTATTTTGTATCAATTTACATCTTATTTGAATAATTTGCTTAATTCTTTGGTATTAATTGACATAATGTTTTTGGGTCCTTAGGTCTAAAGAGAAAACTAATATTAAATTATGAAATAGAATATATTACATTTATATAACAATTTAAACATTTGTTTCTTTGTTATTATTATTTTAACGTACTATAAATACTTAGACTAATTTTCATTTTACAAATTATAGAATTGTAATATTTAATTGTATTAGTTCTTTAAATTGTGTAACTGTTTTTTCTTAATAATTGATATAACTTTTTAAATTACATTACATAATACACGGTTTTTCAATTTAATATTAAGAGGAAAGTGCTAATAGTTCTCTCTGCATTCAAACGTGTACCATATTTTATTTCCGAACATAATTATCAATGTGGTAGTTACAATGTTATTTAAACAATTTTACGTATTAGTATTCATTTTAAACTATTGATAATACGTCTATATATTACAATAATGTTTTTATTTTGTTCTTTTCTATTTAGGTTCAAATTTGCATGTTTAGGTTCAGGTTTGTCAATAATTCTTCAGCACATTCAACCCAGATGATACTATATAATTATGTATTAAAAAAATATTTGCTACATGATCATAATAAAGAAGGTTTTAAATTTACGTTTACATATTTTATTTTGTTAAAAATGCGCTTACAATAAAAATGAAGCCTTATAGTCGATTGTACGGACGCATAACGTCCGTTCCCAATCATGCACAGGACACGCGTATTATAAATTCCGAAACCTCTTAACGCACGCAATTATCGAAACGAAAGTGATCTATAGAAAAATATTTATATTGTGCACGCTGATGGTTTTCTAACTAAATAAAACAAAACAAACCTTATAAATTTAATTTTCACGCACATTGACCTTTCAATGTATATTGAAATTATTTTAAGAATATGTTAAAACAGGTGTTGAGCATCTTCAAATTATTTTCACGAAAATTTGTAGAACGATTGATATGTTAATTCCAACGCTAACTGATCGAGTTACAAATAAGAGTGAAATAAAAAACATTAACTGTTTAAAATGTTTTTAATCACTTTTTAACCTCGTCTTTATTTTTTTTATCTATAATAAACAAGACATAGAACAAGGTAATCCAAATTACGGCCTATAACAATAGTTGTTTGCTAGTGAAAATTACGCCAAAAATTGGTCTAGGTACTTTAGAGATTACCCACCACAAAAAGACAGATAACAATTTTTTAAAATTAGTTTTCATCATCATCACCATCATTTCAATTGATGGACGTCTACTGCTGGACATAGGTCTCTTAGAAAGTATTCACAAATACGGTTATGTGCTGTTTGAGTCCAGTGACACTAATCGATTTGTCATTGAAATATAATACAAATATTTTATGTGCAAATTTGACGTAATAGACAGTTAAATTTCATTTATTTATGTATATATAGAAAAATATTTAGTTTTTGACAAAGGGTATAAAATTACAAAACCGTGTATCATTCCTATGTGATAAAAGCAATTTAAATTACAAACGCACACGGTGGCGAATGGTAACCGCAGAGTGACAAGTTTATTTCGCTTAAATCCATCAAATGGAAATCGACAATAAATTTAATACGAACATGATGTTCAAATGGATATTTTAAGCACTATGCGGATACATTTGTTGTTACCGTCACCACAATATTTAGTTCTGTTCTAATGATATCGTTTGATTGTAATAAAAAAATATTACGTATATTATTGGTTGTATTAAAATATCAACGATGTTAAGTATTAAAATATTAAATAAAATAATTGGCATAAGATTTGTATGGATATAGAATATTTAACTTATATTATACCAAATTAAATAAATTATTTTAGCTTTAGATATAACTTTCATACTTCATTTACCACAGCATCTCTACCTCCTAGGTTGACTGGCAGAGAATATCCATTAAGTCCGTCTATTGGACCCTAATTTTAGATGTTGCGAAAAGTTTTTTAAAATAAAATAAAAAGAAATGTCGTTTTACTGGTGGTAATTTTCTTGTCGGAGATCGTCTAAGTATATACCATAGCAGCTACTGTGTTCCTGTTTGAAATAAAGTCAAGTCCAGTTTGAATTGAAGGGACTGTATTCTAGTGAAGTTACCAGTAACGAGACTTAACACCTTATGTGCCAAGGCGATCAGCGCAATGTCGTGCTGTGTGCATCTTAAACAGTGCCACGTTGTTATGGGCAAGAGCGTCACTTACCATCATTTGAACACTTTGCTCGTCTCATCGTAGTAAGTCACATTTCAAATAATCCTTTGCGAAAAATATTGTTTAAACGTATTTCTAAATAAAGCGGAAACTGCTTAGGTTGGCAACAGCTTAGATAGGTGGCAGCACTGAATTACAACAGTGTTACTTTGCAAGCTCCTGTCTCGCCAGTCAGTCAGTGAACGTATACGGAAGCGTCACTTATGGAAAGATTATTAAAGTGTTTTAGCTTGAATATATAGTAAAAGAGGATAAAAAAGGACAATGTATTATGTTTTAGTATATAAAATAGGCCTAATGAACAAACGCGTGGAAACTGTAAATGAAATGAATATAAAGCAATGGTATAATAAAACTAAATAAATACAAGTTAAAAAGAAATATGTATTATGAATACTTGGGAATGCAGGAGAATAATAAATGAAATTGTATATCTTAAATAGAATATTAAACAAACAAGAATAATAAGAAAGAGAGTTAATCTTACTATTTTATGTTATTATAGTCGTTGAACTATGTACGATATAAGGCAACGTGATACTGTAAATGTTTCAAAGTACCGGATGTTATTTTAAAATCTTGCCTTGCTCTTTATGCAAGTCTGTGTTCTAGAGAAGCGGTAATAAAAACATCGAAGTTTCTAACACGTAGTTTTTCTTTATAAAACTTTTCTTTACATCTATGCACATGCTATATATGTACATCGATAATTTAACCTAGATTTCATACAATCTAAAACAATACTTGTATGCTTTGACAATGATGAAGACATTTAAATTGTGTCAATTGAATTTATTTTATGAAAAAAACTATAAGTATTCTACAGTTACGGTTTAAAGCAGCAAAGGCATAGTTTCTTTTTATTTAAAAAAAAATCTAGTTGAACAATCTTTTCAATTTAAAAATTCCGTCTGAATTTTAACCGGACATAAGAGTGAAAAATGCATGAGTCGCTGAACTAAGACTATCTTACGATGGGGCGGGTGCAGCAGTTTTAATCAAAACTACGGTAATAGGGTTATAAATTAATCTTATTTTAGTATGAATTTCTCTCTATTTCATTTTTATTATAACTATTTGAATAACCTGCATGTGATGATTCCGTATTAGTAGAGTTTTAACGACCTTCGTGAGGTAGTAGGTAAGCGCTTGCCTTATAACCTAGATCACTAGTTTCGAGTCACAAGTGTTTGCTTGGTGGTAAGCTTTTAAACGTGCCATCACCACCATTACATTATAGTCTTTTAATTTTTTATTTCCTTTTTAGGTATGTTATGTATTAATATACGTATATGAGTACAATGCATCGTAATTTGGATGACACTCACTGGTATGGGTGTACGTACATATATATTTAAATAAATATGTACCTTTTAAGATTATAGTATATATGTTACTCTTAGTATTTTATATCTATATAAATGTCTTGCAACCGATTGTATTTTTTTATTCGCTTAACACCTGGTAGGTGAAAGGTTTAAAGGTAAAGATGACAGGCCTTGCGGTAT
Source organism: Pachliopta kotzebuea (assembly GCA_018246255.1). Classification (NCBI taxonomy): domain Eukaryota; kingdom Metazoa; phylum Arthropoda; class Insecta; order Lepidoptera; family Papilionidae; genus Pachliopta; species Pachliopta kotzebuea. The sequence goes on along the minus strand of DWLS01003519.1, from coordinate 3,688 downwards.
TGTACCCGCCTCTTTGTTTACTGTATGTCTCTTATATTTTTTCTCTGAAGTTTTGTTTGTGCAAAAGTGTTTGTAACAAATTTCTTTTTCAATATATCACGTCGAATGCAATAAAAATATCAGTACATAAGCACAAGTTATATAAATCTTGAAATGTATAAAATAAATGTTGTTAGAACGTTCCTAGTGCGATCTATCATACTGGGTGAGATGACGTATTGTATACAACAAGATTTTTATTTTTGAAATATTTTAGTAACAACAGTAAGTTAAAAACTGTATTTTTTATAAGGCAAATATAGATGAATACATTAAGTACCTTACTGTTGCAATTGCGTATATTACATAGTTTTTTTTTCTGTTATTATTTTTATATAGCATAGTACTTTACTTTTTGAAATCTACAACCACTTGACCAGCTTGATTGGTAAATGTTATTGACAATCTTCTTACAGGAGAAGGTAAGCCCCAGTGGATTAATTAAATGGGCTTATTTAGCAAAGTAAATACTTGATTAAAAATTATTAAAGAAAGTAAAAAGTATTGTTACATTACACGAACTCTGTTACAAATTACGTTTCAATGTTGAACAGAGGGTTCTTCTAATGTAACAATACCTCAGTTAACAACTTTAAACTATATTAAGTTACACAGTGCAGTTTTTATTTATATTTTATTCTTTTATGAAAATCAATAATTATATATAGAACAGTGTTGTTAGCAATTTTAATGCTGTCATCGGAATAAATAATTTAATAACCTACGTGTTATATAAAACATGAATATGTTAGGTAAACAGTCTTATATAATTGACTATTACATACATATCCATTACACAAATTCTGTGTTCAACATTAATGTATCCAACTGCACCGTGCACAGCCTTTTGATTTACAGCCTCCGGATGAAACATGATCGAATGCGGACAATAGAGATTGTTCATATTAGTGGGCATTCATTGGCAATTTTATATGTATCATTTCGATTTAAAACATCAATGGCTGACAGTTTATAATGAAACATCGATATTTTTTAATTATAATTTTAATATTCACTGATTATTTGTTACTACTTATCGTCTTTATCTATATTAAAAGATTCAGCTGTCATGTGGCTTGTGGCAATGAGGCTTGTTAGCGTAGCCACTTGCTTAGGTATATTGACAATCTATTTTTTTACATAAGTTTTGTCTCAATCTAGATAAAAATAATTTAACCTTTTATTTATTTCATCATCATCATTACCTATAGATCTTTCAGCTGAGTTATTACGTCTTCAGGTATTGCTCTTGAATTGTACTGTAAGTGATATTTTTTTTATTCGACAAGGCGACGGAACGAGCTAGGTGTTTATCTGACGGTAGAGATACACTTGCTCCTAATAACCTGATGCTAATTAAAATGGTATACACAGTACCACATTGCGCTTATAACTTTTAGACGTAAGGTGTTAAGTAATTTCTGTTGGTAATTTCACTAGCATACAGCACTCTTCAAACCGGAACACATTAAGGTTTGCTCAATACCTACCTAGGCAGTGTGAGGCAAACAGACTTGCCTGTAAACTTATAAGACGGCCATTCTATTATCTATATATATAATTGAATTGAATGGTGGAGTATGAAAATACCAGACGAACGTTAAGACAGATGGAATCGAATCCTTTCAATTTAACACATTGTCACTGCGAAGCGACCAATGCGGCAACTGTGCAGTGAAATTGCGGTTTATATTTAAAGAATATAAACCTGTGTCAGCCGGCAGCTAACGCCCGCTGCCGCATTGCACCACCACCCAAAATTCGTATAATTTTTGGACTGTTTATGAAAAAACTTCACCAAACTGAATTTTGCGAAAATTATGAATATATGGGGACTTTCTTCTATAGCACATGGTAACGTACTTTACTGTCGCGTATAAAAAAAAACATTACGGTGATGTTTAGCAAGAAGTTTGGAAATGAGCTACTTATGAGAGAACTACAACAAATGTATATTCAAAAAAATTATAGAAAATGCGGGCAAGGTTAAACGTAATGCAAATATAAAAGAAATTGTGTAATATCAACAGTACATAAACACATTTGTAGTAATCATATGTAAATATATTTCTTATATCGTTACCAAATTCCTTCTAATGTGAAAAACGCCGGAAAATGTTAATACATTAGTTAATAATCTTCTGTTAATATTTTGGTTAAAATTGTATAGTTTAATACTAAATTCATTGTTTTTTTTTAAGTAACTTTGTTATTTTAAAACAAAACGCGACAGGGGTGAACTTAATATCAGATGAGTTCTCCACCAGATAAAGGTGAGTGACAGCGGTGGTCGTTGGGCAGAAGGCCAAGTTGTTCTTGCTACATATTTATTTTAAATAACAATTCCCACTTAATTGTACACAATCCTTGTTGTCATCGTTTTATGTTATAAACAATATAAAATAATCAGTGTACATAACACATAAGCTTCCTAGTTTTCTAAGGACTGGTAACGGATATCCTAACGTACTATCTATTGCAGAGTATCTACAGATTTTATATGTTTACAATTCGATCTATACAAAATTTAAAAAATACTTAGTTCACTTAACTTTCAAATAACACATTCAAAATGTTACACGGACATTCGCAATTACAATGTAACAACACGTTAATGTGATCATAACACTGAATGCGGCTATTGTTAACGGATAATCTGCATTAAGTACCTTAAAGTTAGCAATACACTGTTACCAGAGCGAGTACAATCTAACTTTAACTATTTGCTGGAAGCACGCTCTGTAAACACACCTGTCAGAGTGGTCACGAATTGAAAATCAACGGCTGGTAGTCATGCGAGAACTGGGCAAAAAAAAAATGCCCAAGTTCATCAGGAATCGGTGGTTGCAAAGCGAATTAAATCGATCGCATACTGTCTTTAAACAATTTTACACTGGGTATTGAACTACAACTATTATTTAAATTTTTCACATTAAAACAACATTATACAATTCCTTCCTTCCCCTTTTCATCATCGTATGACCAGCTGAACGGCGAATCATCATCCTCGTAAACGAGTTTGCAAAAATAGAAATTTAGATCCTCTCAATAACAACCCCAAAGGTGTGGAACTCCTCACCCGTATCAGTGGTCCTGTCTAAATACAAGATGGGCTTCTTCAAAATAATTGTGAATCGGCTATTTACTAAGACTTTTTATTGTTCATATAAACGATGAGATTAGTGAGACGTTCACCTGATGGTAAGTGATACGCTTGCCCATAACAACGTGGCGCTGGATAAGACGGTATACACAGCATCGTATTGCGCTCGTCGCCTTGGCACATAAGATATTTACCCTAGTAATTTCACAGTAAGGTTTGCACATTACTGTTTGCCGGCAGTAGTAGAAGCTGCGGTAGTACTAACCTTCACGATCTTCAGTAACATAAACCTGTTGCTAGTAAAGCAAAGTTATAACATTTTACCATTACAGACTATATTGCAGCAGGTGGGGTTTTAATGCAAACTAATGCAACTTATTTTTTTTTTATATATTGCATCTAGTCAAAACAAGTACCATATTTAATGCCTTTTTTTTTTTTTTTTTTTTTTTTTTTTTTTTTTTTTTTTTTTTTTTTGTTGGGGTGGTTTGTGGGGGGGGGGGGTGGGGGGGGGGGGTGTGGGTGGGGGGGGGGGGGTTGGGTTTT
>DWLS01003518.1:0-15563 GCA_018246255.1 Pachliopta kotzebuea | reverse complement strand
CGGCAAGTTGTTCCACTCCTTAGCTGTCCTTATTAAAAACGAGGAGTCAAACCTCTTAGTGCGTAAACTGGGGATGTAACGCTTGCCTATAAAATAGCGCAGGATAAGGTTGTATACACAGCACCACATTGAGCTCATCGCCTTGAGACGTAAGGTGTTGTCTCGTTACCGCAGTAATTTCACTAGCATACAGAACCCTTCAATACACAATATGTTAACACATAACTAATTAGCGGCAAAAATAGGAACTGAGGTGGTACCTACCTAAATGTTCTCCGGCAACAGAAACCTACCACCAGTTAAAACCTCCTGTTTATATTTGCTTCGGGCGAGAATCGAACTCACAACCTTAAGATAAAAAGTGTGAAATTAGTATATATGAGAACAAAAAATGTAAAGAAATACGGTGTATTTTTGGCCTGAGAGACGATGCCTGAAAGAAGATTAAAATAAACATAGTAAAAGAGTGAAAGATGGAAAAATGTGTTGAGTGAAAGTAAATAAGTAGGGAAAGGAAATAGAAAGATAAATGGAAAAATAAAAATAAAGTATACTAGGACCCTTCACCAAAACACGAAGGGGGAATGCTTAAAAAAAACCTTTAGATTATGAGGTTTACGCGTTGCCTAGTACGCTACTGAAGCTATTATCTGCTTACAATACTAGTTAGTATGATAACAGCACTGCATTATGCTGTGTGAAATAAATATAAAAGAATGGTAATACATAAGCTTACATTCTTCAAACTGTTACATAGTAATATTCATACTTTTTGGAGACAGAAATAAGAGCTTCAGTAGTACCTAAACGGTCTGCAAGATACACCTTCCACTAGTAATATAGTAAATTCTGTTAAAAGTAAAAGTAGTAGTAAAGTTCTTGGTCATCTATCAGAGTGAACTTTAAGTTTAAACTTATCATATTAGTTAATACATTGTTAACTTTTTAACTGAATTTTAACGGAAACACTTTAGTTTAAAATAATAAGCCGAATTATACATTTTAAGTAACATCACATTAATTGACAATTTATACCGTAATACTAGTTTCGTTTCCCGTTTAGTTAAAATGTTCGTAAACAAGGAAACTCCGTAATATTACTGGATAGCGGTAAATTCGATTTCCGTGTGTAGTAGGCTTTAAAATGGTTAGTGACTACTTGAAACCTTGTTGCGAAACAAACAACCAGTTTTAAATTTACATTTAGATGTTCGAGTTAAAAAGTCTTGCGTTACGGTGCGGCGGGATTGGGTAATTGAATTAAAAAGGTTTGTGACGTTTGACACTATGGTCTTATATAGGTGACCATTTAGGTAATGGTTAGAGGTATAAGGGATCCCGCACCACCAATCACGGGACCAAAGCTAACCTCTCTTGCTCGTGATCCATCCTGCTAATCACCAAACGAAGTTTTAGCTCCCAACTAATCCGCATAAGGCCAGCGTGGTGGGCCATGACCCAAATCCTCCCATTATTGGGGTGGACCTTTGTCCAGTTGTGGACGTCTATCGGCTGGTGATGATGATGATTTAGGTAAGTGTTAATCATGTTACGGGTGGTAAGTGCCTGTTTCCGGACGCTGTCTAGCTGTGTACCACCGCAGTTCCTATTTCTACCGCCAAATAGCAAACATTACTGTGTTCCGGTTTGAAGGGTGCAGTATGCTTGTGAAATTACTGGGGTAATGAGATTTAATAACTTATTTCTCGTGGCGACAATTACAATGTGGTGCTGTGTATAACATCTTAAAAAGCGCTACGTTGTTATGAGCAGGAGTAATACTTACTATCAGGTGAACGCTTTGCTCGTCTGGTCGACTTGACGGATAATAAAAGAAAGCGGAACTATATATAATGGAGTAGTATATATATATGTGTAATATATATAATGAATATTTATTATACTTCGTAAGAAGAAACGAGCGAGACATTCAGCGGATAGTAAATTATATGCTTGCCCCTATGTAGTGCTAGTTAAGATGATATACAGCAACACTTTGAACTCTTCGCTTTGGGATATATTATGCCTCGTTACCTCAGTAAATTCACTAGTTATAGTACCATTCAAAATAGATGACACTAATATTTGCACAGTACTATTTGAAGGAAGAAGTAAGAGCTGCGGTGGTACTTAGCATATTAGTTGTTCCGCCAAAAAAGCAGTAAAATTTTTTCATAGCAGTAAAATTTGTGAAGCGATTTGTGAACTAAAATCTTGTGAATCAAAGGATATTTCTAATGGCGTGTCATTAACATCACTTAAATACAGTTCACCATCCATCTCGAGCTTGACCTCCGTGTCCATTATAAGTGCATGAAACATAATAGAAACGTTTCAGAGTAAACGCATTTGTAATTCTAATAAGTAATATCTTTTACAATAGGAATTGTTTCATTCGTGTTGCTATCATCACTGTTTTTAGGTGACACGAAAGGATAAGAGGTGATGAAATATTATATTTTTGATCGCAACGTAGAAGTGGAAATTTGTATTAACTTTTTTATGTTATGGGTGTGAGGCGATGTTTCCCAAACTTCTCGGCTCCATGATCCAATTTTGAGAAATCATTTTTTCCGTCTCCCTTGTACCTTTTGATTTTTATCTAATGCTCCCCAAAAACAAAAAAATTACAAAATGCAATAAATTATATTAGTTAACTTTTTTTAGTTTCCGATTACCCTCCTAAATGACAGAATTATACCCTTATGGGGCCTACGCCCCACCTTGAGAAATATTTGTGTAAAGGGTCGCAAACAACTCATGGAACCCAATCCAACCTCATCTACTCGTGATGCACTTTGCTAATCAACAAACAAGGCTCTGTCTCCTCACCAACCCACATTGAGCCAGCGTGGTGGTAGATGGCTCAAATCTCACCACTTTTAATGGAAGATTATGTCCAGCAGTGGTCGTCTATCGGTTGATGACGACGATAGTGAAGTAATGTTTTAACTTTTGATATAGTGTACCAAAGATCTGATAAACGTAATCACCATCACAACTACTTCATCGTTTAACTTTCGTTATAATTATAACATAAGTAAAACAATATATTTTTAAACCTTACACAATAAAGCTTGTTAAGGAAAATAAACAGATATTTTATAAGGTTGATAAATAGTGTTAGATCTAGATCCCACTTTGTATTAGCTGGTAGAGTGTTTAATTCTCAATCATTGCAATCTTGACAGACTAGTCGTGGTTATCAAGTGGTTGCAATGACCCGTTCCTCTAAGTTCTTCCACTCTTCCCTGATTGTACCAGTAGATTAAAAGCTAGTAAACTGTACTAGCTCAGAATAAGCAGTTTCATTACTTTCTTGGTGTGTAAGTAAGAGGAATGGATATGCCTTTCTGTCCGAGAAGACTGACGCCGACAAGTTCTTCTACTTCGCTGCTGTTATTATTAAGAACTGTACTGTTAATTTGAGATTACAAACAAAACCTACTTCTAGACGAATCTTATATAAATATTAAATTTTCAAACGATCAAACTCACTGTCTATTGTTTTTAAAAAGTCGACATCAAAATTAATTCTGTTAGTAATATTGTTTTGTATTATCATAAAGACACTAACTATAAGCCGTGGTTTTGTTTAAATAAAATATTCAAACTCAAATTTTCTCAATTATTTAGTATTACTATAATATTTTTCATTATCATGCTATAAAGTTAGCAAAATTACAAAACGTTTGAAAGAAATTTCTGTGCGTTAGTCTCTTAGATGATAAAGATTATGATAAAGAGGCAGCAGAAACAACCTGATCCTCAAATCTCATAGTAATGCTATTATAGAAGATTAATGAGTGTAGTGTAGTATAAAAAGTAATAGCTACTGCTATCCAAAGCACATGAATGTAGTTTCAGAATCAAATTAGAGACTTCAACATTACAAAGAAAATAATAGAAGTGAAGAGTGGAAGTTGAGTGAAAGGTTTAATAAATTTCCTGAGCTTGTCATAGTAAAGTATACGTAACTATATTTCATAAATTATTCTCATATGAAAATTATTGTTACTTTTATATATACACATATATATCTATATAGATAGACAGATCTATATTTTTTAATATAGATAAAGAATCACTTAAATTCTACAAACGTTCATTGTTCTAGAGACAATTAAGAACAGTCTACAACATTCTTACTGCCCTCAAACAAATAATTCGATTGTTTAAATCTATAATTTAGAAAACGAAACGAACCTAAATAATTTTTATAAACGAAGCATACAAAATATACAAATATTAATATATTAACGAGCATCAATTATGTATTATAATCTGTAGATTGTAGTTACTATATACACATTACTGCTTATCTAACTCTTTGTGTGATTAGTCTCATAACATGTCTTTAAATATTCAAATATTGTATTAAATCTGAACAGGGAATTGCATAGACAATAAATCATCATTTTGTTATAACTTAGCATAGTTTATAAGTTAACTAGAGTTCTTATTTCATAAACACTTAACTGTTAAATAGCACTTTATTGTATATAATTGGCCACTTAACATCTTTACCGCGGCTTACTGCTGTTGTTTTTCGCACTTTAATTGATTCGAAACAGTTCTTTATCTACCACATCACGCGGAAGATATAAATTCAGACATACTGAAAAAAGAAAATTAATAATTTTCTACATAAAGCTACATTAAAATAACTTTACCTGATCACTGAAAAATATTTCATGGTACAGATTAGCGAAGAAAGTATACAGTGATATTTGTTCTTTCAAAAACAATTTAGTTCTGTATTGGAAACTTTGATACTATTTCATGTTAAATAGCAATTATGAACTTGTTTTATGAGTGTTCTTATCGCAGAGTTAGTTCTACTATAACATAAATATTTATTGATCTTAGTAGATTATAGATTCGCTTTAATATACATTGAATTGGCGTGCAGCGCGCCTCCTTTTATTATCATGCTATGTTTTAAAATGGATTCAGCGACTCCATGAACTGATATCGTATATAAAAAAAACTGCAGGTTCGTGATGAAACTGTTCGCAGTATAGATCAGTAATCGAGATCGGAACTAGAATGTTCGTGCGGTGCTTGCGCGTGTGCGCTCCCAATACGACTGCCGGTGCAGTTGGAAGTAACCCCCGCGAGTTTGTACGGGAGCGAACGTCCCGCAGTCTGCGGCAGTGCAATGTCATCTCGTTACACGTCCACGAACACCTTTTACTGAAGCGGCACATCCACCCGATATTATAAAAAAGCGGTGTTCGCGCCGCGCGCCTTCAGTCACCGCTGCGCTACCGAGCGAGCCGCACGCTCTTGTAATGCAATAGTGGCGAACGCACGCGACGCAGACATGGAGGGGACACCTCCCAGCCACGCGCAGGAACCCGACGAGGGCATCGCCACCGACCGGCGCCCGTCCACCGACGACCACGCCGACTCCTCGGATACCGCGTCGGAGGCCGGCTCCGGTGGCGGCAAGGATTCCGGCTGCGAAGTAGCCCCGGACGCGCAGGAGCCCCCCTACACGCCGCCGGACGAGGAGCTCGCGAATAGAATCGTGTCCCAAGTAGAGTTCTACTTCAGCGACGCGAACATCACGAAGGATGCCTTTTTACTCAAACACGTAAGGCGGAACAAAGAAGGGTACGTTTCCCTCAAGCTCATATCGAGTTTCAAACGCGTCAAACACCTGACGAAAGACTGGAGGGTGGTCGCCGAGGCCTTGAAGAGATCCACGAAACTGGAGATCAATGAGCCGGGGACTAAACTGCGAAGAATCGATCCTCTGCCACCGTACGATGAGACCACACCGTCCAGAACTGTTGTAGCGGTGAGAATGCCGATAGACAGACCTACAGTCGAGAATGTGTCCAGACTCTTCGCCAGCTGCGGGGAGATTGCGTTGGTTCGGGTGCTGAGACCAGGCAATCCCGTTCCGGCGGATGTGAGACAGTTCCTGAACAAAAATCCTAGTTTGGTTAACTGTGTGTGTGCTTTAGTAGAGTTTACAGAGTCTGAGGCCGCCAGAGGTGCTTTAAGACTTCAGAGTCAAGATGAGGAAGGTATGAAGGTGTACGAATTGAACGGTGTACCGCGAGAACCGAAGCGGAAGGTGCAAACCCGGCGACCCTCGGCCCGCCGTCATGAGTGTGAATATTCCTCATGTTGCAGCGGTTCCGAGGCGGAATACGACTACAGATACGCAAATCCGTTCTACAGGAGGAACTCCAGCGGGTTCTTCGCCCCGCGGTCACCTGAGATTCAGACGTGGGTGCCGCGGCGTCCGTCCACCTGCAGCCACAGTTCCGATTCGGGCGTTTCGTTCTTCTGCGGTTCGAGGAGAGCGTCCCAAGCGAGCACCGGGAGCGTGAGCAGCGCCGAAGGTTGGCTGGCGAGGCGGTTGTCGGGTTGCTCGCTGTCGGGGACGGAGTGCGGCGGCAGGAGGCTGTCCTGTACGCCGCGGTTCGAGCCCCGGACGCCGCTGGTGCCGGACGGCACGAGGGGCTTCCACGCCGCCTCCCGCCAGCGGAGAATCTCCGACCTGGCGCTGTACTCGCGTTAGAAAGCGCCCGCCGACCGTAACACCTTTCTAATCACGCCGAATGCCTTTCACGCGAGGTCCATTTCGTTGTATCGAGGAAGCGCGCTCGCGTGCTGCGGCCGACCATTGTTACCTAAACTGTCGAATGTGAGATGATAGACATAAGCTAGTTACTAATCAATACCTTTTTTTATATTTATTGATATTTATTGTGAGTTGACGGCGGTCGGAGCGCGGCGGCGTGGTTGAGTTTTCAAGCTAGTATGTCAGAGTTGTAAGCACAAAATTGTATAAAAACAAAATCGACATTAACTGCGTATCGTAGACTCTAAATCTGTACGAATTGTATGGTCGATGGCACTACGGCGGGATTGTTGTGTGTTACATAAACGAGCAATGCGGACGCGTGTTTATAACGTGTAACACAGAGAGAGAGGGCTGCGTAATACGTTCCGCCAAACGAGATTAAAAAAAAATCAGACCACGTCGTCGTTGAGCCGATCGCTATGTTTCTTTTTATTATTTACTACAATATAAGTCATGTAAGTCATTCGCCATGTCATTACTTCCATTGTCGTTTTTTTATTTAATAAGTTTCTGTTGTGATTTATTTGTAGATAGTACGATTTTAGTTATGTAAAAAATCACTTTCTATTGTCGATGTTCGTATGAGTGGATGAATCGACTGTTAAATCGATTTAATATATTTATTATATTTGTAAGTCTGAAGAGGTCTTATCGTGGAATGGCAATAAATTGCACAACGTTCGGTGCTTTCATGGCGGACCTCTTCGTTACCTTTAGCTGTAACTATCTGTGTAATTCTTTTTTGATAATATAAGTTTTTAATGAGCCCAGAGTTTAATTAAGGACGACCTTCGTGGTGGAAAGTGGGTGTATTCGGCCCAAGTTCACCTTGACGACCAATTCTCGCTGTTTGCAAAATTGCTTTATAGGTTAATCAATTGAAAGAATTCAATGAAAAATACCTTGTCACCTCTTACCGAAATTGTTAATAAATATTTCAATTGCTGACCCAAATTCTTAAGCTTTTTCATAAAAATATATGGTCCAAAAATATTTAATAAAAATCATATTTGTTCGAGAGGTCGATGATTTTAATATAAATATCTTGATTCAATGCAAATAAACAGAATAACAGTAGTTCCCTATATATAGATTGACATTTAAATATTTTGAGGTTACGTCTACTGATATGCATACAATAAAACGCTTTTGTCTTTGAAATTATTCGATATTGGATTCTTAGGTAAAAGTCCCGATATAATGAACTTCATTAAATTTTACTTCTACATCTCGCTCTGAGAAGTATAAAAAGTAAAAACTATTATAGAAAATTTAAAAATTACTTTACTACGTTAATTACATGATTATAGTAATTAATTGATTAGTAATTAAAACAATTTGAGCAATTTAAACATTGCAGAATATTTCTTCGGTAGAGCCTTCAAAGGAATTTCGTTACTACAAAATATATTTGTGGAACACATTTAATATAATCTAAATACAAGAAAGCTAGTTTAAAAAATGTATGATGTAATATTTTTTTTCTGTTCAAGAACTTATGAAAAATTTTATATTATTTCAATAAGACCTCTTCAGAGGATAGGTATGGAGCCTAGCATATAATTTGTTTCCATCATTTTTCATATCGGTCAGTAGGCAAGGTTACTGGTAATCAAATCAACATTACGATTCTCAAGCATTCTAATTAATGATATTAAAATTAACAATAAAAAATTAAAAAAAAAAGGTATCAATTTACAGGGTAATTTATATGTATAAAGAATCATCAATTTTTGTAAGTGTCCTTTGCATATCACAGACATTTTCATCCATTTACGAATTATTCCAAAAGCTGTGTCATGGTCATTTTCAACCGAGATACAGTAATAGTTACAGTTAATTTAACTTACTACATAACCATCTAACAGAGTGAAAGAGTTATCTAATACATCTTTCACTAAACGACTCACATTAGGTTTATTGACTTTTTAACCTACCTTTCTCTTGCAGCTCATATTAATTTAGTTGATTACGAAATTGTACATAATAAACTAAAAAAAAATGTTGTTCAGGCTATGATTTAAATTTAAAACATAACATATGTATTTGTTAATAAAATACATTAACAGAAAATGTTTAAAAAAGACTGACAGGTCTGTTGTTGAAGACCATCGCAGCTTCTGTTTCTGCAGACAAATATGCAAGGTTTCTGTGTTTTTTATCGACAACAGCAGTAATTAATTAAATTACTGTGGTAACAGGACTGATAAATTCTATAGAATTATCTTTTAGATATAAAAGCGACGAGCACAATATGCAGTATATTATCGATACTGATGATTCATAGTTATAGGAGTGTCTCGTCGCTTGCAACAAAAATTCAAAATACCGGACACCGTGAATTTTGTTTCTTCTCTTAATTTAAAACAATTCGCAGAAGAGACTGTTGTTAATTAAAATATCTTTTAAAAAGTATATTATCAGGAAGCCTTACAAATTCTTATCAACATTCCGTACTTCAAAAAACTATTAAGATTACATGTAAATACTTCACGAGTAAAAATTAAGATGCGAGATTAATTAAAACTTGAAAACATATGTTGGTTTAATTAAATATATATGTGTATATATATAGAAACATATTTAAATGCTTATATGGCAATGTGACCTTAGTCTTAATCAGGTCTGGTTCGAAAAATATAGGTGATGAAATATTTCAATGTCTCCTTTTTTGGTTTTAGTATTAACTTATATGTATATACCTTGTTTATAAAATATTAGTCTAGTTCGAGAATTTAATTAGATACTTTGGAGTTCATTTTGCATAGTTTAAAGATCAATATGATCTATGACTATATCTATATCTATGATCAGATGGAATGATCTGCGCAAGACTGCTGGCAGCAACTGGATGCGTATGGCTGAAGATGACGTTCCTTAGTAAAAGCCTATATCTATAGACTGCCGTAGACTGTTGATGATGAAAGATCTATATTTAGAAACGTACTTAAATTAGATTACATAAAATTATTTGTTGACTTAATCGATGATAACTTTGCTGTATTTGATAGGTCCGCCTTTAATCTTCGAGGAGTTCTTCGGAATAATTCCAGCAGCTGCTTTCATCGCAGTACACGATACAACATTAAATTCCTTCCTCACTATCTGGAAGACTGGTGACTTACTGTGCGTTTTAAGCGTAACTTTTTACCGTGCACAATTACTTTATAGATTCAGTTGTAGTTAAATGTATTTTCGAACCCATGCGATGTGAAGAGCCTTCAAGAAAAGAGCGTACCACTTCCTTCTTCAAGAACGGAAACATAGCCACGTCCTCGTGGGTGTTGCGACTCTCTATGTCCGTCAGTGATCACTAGTTCATAAATAAAATCTGGTGTTAGACCTCATATTGCGCTGTATACAACGCCTTTCAAACCGGAACACAGTAAAGTTTCATCACTACAACTTGGCGATGAAAATAGGCGCTGTTGTTGCTTAGATGATGTTTGGTAAGTACTTTCTAGCAGGGTCTGGTTATTGATATAATAGGTTTCTAAACTATTGATTTTTACTATCTTAACTATATTTCCGTTTACCACCAGGTAATGTTATGGTCAAGTCATTTGACTATATTAAAAAAATAGGGTTCATTGAACTACTGCAAGGACAAGAAACTTTTAAATATATGGACAGACTTCTTCATATTCCCTCTATTGAGATTAAGGATCCCTCGCAAGGAGAAAGTCAAGGTCCCACTGCTGGTCAATGTATAAATGTATATTAATATCGCCGATCGTACATCCGTACATCTTTCTGTTGATCTTTAAGTATTACGTAATACAAATTTTTAATTACTTCCCGATATAAGTAAAAGATGGAATAATATTGCCATTATAAAAACATTAAATTAGTCATCAGTTTCTAATTAAAAAAAATTATATTCTTTCGTTTTTAATGCTAAATGGTTGAAGTAAATCCTGTTCAGATATACACACTACAACACATTAGTCATTGGTAACTCTTTTTAAGTAATTTAGTGTAGTAATACTTTTTCGTTTCCACCTTTTCCGGAAGTGAAATGAATGGATGGAATTTTAATGCCCATTCGCTAACAAGCACTATATTACTAAACACCTTACAAACAAATTTTTACTTTATCTTGTATAAAATAAGGAATAAAATGGAATGACGAGAGATTTGTGATTTATTTTTCTCTTATCAATGTTGAGGTTTAAAGCAAATTAGTTACAATGAGATTCTGTTTAACTGCTGTTTTAACATAGATTTGCTTACTAATGTTTTCAGATATATAATTTGAATGAAATATGAAATGTTCATTAACAAACTAAAAACTCATTTTAAAATCTAGAATTAATATTAATATTAGGAAGTGTTACTGTAACAGAAATTCTAACTGAAAGTACAGCTTGCAATATCTTAAAAATGGGTTAATTATTCTTAAAGACAAAGGTTAAAATATAAGTAACAACTATTTCTTTTATATTGAACAGTCACTTGATCGTAAGTGATACTCCTCTAACAACACAGCGATAGTTAATATGATATACACTGAACTAGGTTGTGTTCATTTCCTTGAGCTTCACTAATCTTCCTACATCATATAAATTCCTTATATAATGCATCGTCAGCTGATAGACGTCCAAAGATGGATATGGGTCTCCATTAATAATAAGGGGTTTTGGGCCATCTTCCACCAAGCTGGCCCAATGCAGATTGGTGGGGAGCTAGACGCTCGTTTGTTGATTAGCAGGGTGCACTACGAGCAAGTGAGGTTGGATTGAGTCCCGTGAGTTGTTGTGTGAGACCCCTTACACCCTATTATTAATTTTAACCTTTTCTTCAAGTTATACTTCTAGGCTTTTATCATCATTTAAATTTCTGTTAGTATTTTGTGGAATACTTTATAAGAGACTTATGTCCTGCAATGGACGTCCATCGGTTAAAACATTGATAAAAATTTCTATATATACCTAAATTTTCTGAATAAAAATGTCCCAGGTTCATACGAAGATTCTAGCAAATATATAAATAGGCCAAACTATTTTTATTGTTAGCATATTCCTTGCATTATTTGCATTACGCAAACACATAATGCCCACGTTATCACTCTACCTTCACCTAATTGTCTGTGTGTTTGTATGCATATGAAATCAGAAAGTGTAGAACATACGTCTTTGCCCGCGGCGACGCCCATATTCTGCATACACAAATTTTGATCAACTATCTACTGATTGATTTTCAATTACATTTTGGTAATAATTTGTTTATCGCAAAGATTAATATAAAAGCCTAGACCACGGATTTCTGAGGAATCATCGTTCTACCTATTCATCATTATCAGCAGATAGTCGTCCCCTATAGGCTTCTTCAAATAATGGAGGGATTTGGGTTATCTCCCATCACGCTGACTCATTGCAGCTTGGAGGGAAGCTAGATCCTCGTTGGTTGATTAGCAGGGTGCTCCACGAGCTTGTGAGGATAGTTTAAGTTCCGTGAGTTGACGTATGAGACCTCTTACACCCCAAACCTACCTCTTCATCAAAGCTATTAATTTCGAAAGCAGTCAGACCTTCATTTCATCACATAATGATTATTTTAATGAATATCAGCAATAATTATTATTAAGAAATTTTACAGTTATATTATACTATTACATATTAAAAGAAAATAGTCTTGTTACTAGTAAATATACCGGTAATTTTATCTAAGTTTAATATTATTACACAGCAATCGAAGTCATGACTACATTGAACTTACCTGGCATTATAAAGTTATAATTCTTGTGAAATTTAGCTGCTTATATACTATACGATATATAACAATGAAACATAAATATATATATACTATAATTAAATTTTTGTAAATATTTCATTCATCATAATATTAAAACAGGTATAAATATAAAGGAAAAGAAAGAAATATAAGGTAATCCTCAAAGAGCTCCGCGAATATATTTCTGTTTTTATATTAATATAAGCTAAATATACAACTTTAACTCGTTCAAATGTAACATCAAACCAGCTTTTTATAGAGAAAAACATGTATAATTACAAAACGACCCAATTATAAAGTGGAGGTCATGTTTTTTAGTCCACACGATTTCCTGTAAAGCCTACAATTATGACGTTCTCGTCTAATCATCACATATCAATTAGTCGCGTGCATTTGCTTTACGAGTATGTTAAGAATTGAATCACAATTAAAATTCATCGTCATCAAGCGATACTTACCCACAGTCAAGGTCACCTTCATATATCTCGTCGTCAATCGATCTTCTCATATTATATCATTTATATATTTAATTTTCAGCGTTGCGGATATCATTTAGATAAGACTAATGATGATATTTGTTTATCTCTAATGGGAGAGGCAAAGGACTTTAGTCCATACAGCCAGGTCTTGTTCTTGGTAATAATTGGAGAATTTTTGGTAAGTTTAAAGGCCGAAGCCACGTCTTCATTGTTCTTAATCGTAAGGCCGAAGCCATGTCTTGTTTTATTGTTTTCTTATCTTATTATTCCCGGTCATAAGGCCTAAGCCACTTCTTCGATCTTCTAAATTGGACGAAATCAAATCCATAAGAGATAATAGTGAAATCCAAATAAAAAT
Source organism: Pachliopta kotzebuea (assembly GCA_018246255.1). Taxonomy (NCBI): domain Eukaryota; kingdom Metazoa; phylum Arthropoda; class Insecta; order Lepidoptera; family Papilionidae; genus Pachliopta; species Pachliopta kotzebuea. The sequence goes on along the minus strand of DWLS01003518.1, from coordinate 2,389 downwards.
TGTTTATATTTCCAGTCCTCGTATCGTTGTTTCGTCGAATAAAATAAAATAACCAGATGAGTATCCGGCTAGATATGAAATACTCTTTGTAGCTTAGTTTTATATAGTATGAAATAAATAAATACTCATCGATAGAAGTTCACTGCTGGACATAGTCCTCAATAGTGAGGGGATCGGGGCTGTCTTCTAAACTGGGTAACGAGTAGTCAAAGACTGGTTTGTTAATTAGGATGCTCCAAGAGTAGGTGAGGTTGGTTTTGTTCTCGTGAAGTGTTTTGTGTGACCCCTTACACTAATTTTATTTACTACTAATTAAATAAATAATGTAGTGTAGAGTATGTAATATAAATAAAATACTAGTTTGATTTCATTGGAATGGATATACGAATGTATTTTAGTGTTCACATGTGCAGGAGGCGCTGGAGCGGCGCGTCCGACCACAGACTATAAAACCGGTCTTGAATCATCGATAGAGATTTGCAACAGATTATATAAGCGTTGTAATTCGACGCTCGGCGAACCGCCACCAGGTTACGTGTTAAGTTTAATTGGTGGAAACACGTTAATCACGTATGCTAAAGTGAAGAGACAAGAGTTTACCAATTCTATAATTACTAGTTGCGCATTGCATAAAAATTTTAAATAAGAAATAACATAAAGTTAATTAATTCATAACGTTGTTACTGTAGCTATATATATAGCATATGTCAGCCATTAAGTTGACATAGCGATATCCAATTCTGCACGGACGCACGCCAAGAATAGAAAGTTATTAGTAGGAGAATATTATTTAAGAGTTACTGAATAATTTGGACTAAACTAGTTATGACTTGAACTATTGATTTTTCTTTTTCTATATTTTATTTAAGCACAATTTACAGCTATTTCATGAAAGCTTAATTAGTAACATTGAACATAATCAAGAGCTTTTGATAAGTTATCACCAATATGGTACGTGTTAGAAAAAGACCAAAAATATTCACCCAATACAAATGGATACAATCAATATACAAACAAAAGAAAAACATCAGAACAAAATGTAATCATAGTAAAAATATAATATGTGGTAAAGGTACTAAAAATAACGATAAAAGAAAAGTGTAAGAAAAAAGGAAAATACTTAAAAAAAAGGACTATCCGTACTACCTATTCCTTACTAGGAATATTAAATTCTTCGTATAGTCTATAAACCTATAGATGTGCACAGCTGGATATAGGTCTCTTCCAATAGTCGGAGGATTTGGGCCATCTTCCACAACGCTGGCCCAATGCGGGTTGATGAGGGGTCAGAACTTGGTTTGTTGATTAGCCGGCTATAGGTAGTAGGTAAGGTTAGCTTCAGTCCCATGAGTTGTTGTTTGGAACGCTTTATGCTCTATTCGTATAGAAACGCCATGAAATTATTATTTCTATATAGTGAGTCTTAAATAATAATAATAAAGGTATTTATTTGTATTAATAAACTTAAGCATATGTATTAAATTAAACTGAATAAAATTAACTACATTAAACAACAAAAGATCCAGGACTCACATTGGCATGTGATGCCAGATATCTGTTATATGATGACTGACGATAAAAGTCGCCGCAAATTCATAGAATTTTGTAAAACAGCTGTTAATAAAATAATTGTAGTCCTTAATATAAGTTTTATAGATAAATGTAAGTCTTAAAGAGAAAATATATGTAAAGTCGACAGCTGACATAGATATAAGGACAGATGAAATGAAATGATAAAAATAGAAAGTAAATGTAAATAAGTAAGACAAGAAAATAAAATGTAATAAGCGGCGAACTTAAGTCTGAGAGGCGATGCCTGAAAGGAGAACTGAAGTGTAGTAAAAGAATGGAAGATAGACAAATGCAAGGTGAAAGGAGAACAGTTAGGGAAATAAAGAGAGAAAAAAAAGGGGAAGAAAAATAATAATCATGGGCCTTTACCCAAAACACGAAAGGGAACGCGAGGTAAAAAAAACTCTGTTATAATCTATTCATGTTTCTCTGTTATAAAAATCAACGGAACATCACATGACTTAATCATCACCATCACTTTAACAAAAGTGAAGCAACCACAAACAAAAGTTTTATCAAACATTAAATAGTACAATAACGTTATACAAAGATTTCTTAATAAATTAATGTTAGTAAAAATCAAAACAGATACACAACATATTATAGACTAACTACTAGATTAATATTTAGTAGAATAAAGAATTAAAATTTTAGAAGCTCGTTTGAACTGATGATCTAAAGAGGTTTAATTATAGTTCTAGTTCAGTGATTCCCAAAGTGATCTATATCGACCCCTAGTTGTCTATGACAACCTGCAAGGGGTCTACGTCAGCGAAAAAAAATTTGGGGGTCCATGAAATGAAAATGGGGGTCCACG
>DWLS01003517.1:0-15566 GCA_018246255.1 Pachliopta kotzebuea | reverse complement strand
TTTTAGTGGGTGCGAGTCCCACACAGTCCCTTCCGCCACCCCCGTGGCGGGAGGGCAGTGCGTAGGCATTTTCCCCCACATAAAAAAAAAAGAAAAAAAAAAGTATTCGTCAAAAATCGAGACAAATTCTAATGAGACGAAGATAGAACAGAGCTTCATTATGATCACACTTGATGGTAAGCCGAGATCTAGTCTAGGTTCTGGCGCAGTATTCTCAAGGGGCGTAGGTTCAACAAAGGGGCAAATCTATTATTCAAGGTTCTTTTCATTGATTTTTATAAAACTCACAAGATCCGTAGCGGAAATTGTAAAAAAAATTCTCAAAAGTACGACAAGGGATCAAGAAGGTTGGGAAATACTGTTGTAGAGCATCAGTCTAGAGGTAGCCTAATAATCATTCTCTTATACTCCTACATATCCCGCCGAAAACACTTACACCAGCAGATTATTCCAATACTCTTAGTATAAAAAATCTCTTTCCTATAGCAATGCTATCTCCTTTCTTTAATACCTAATGTATTAGATTTCGTTATATCCTGTTTAAAAGTTAAGCGTAGATCAGCGCACTTCTTTTCTGTGACTCCGAATGAAACCAAAGCACTATATTAAAACGATCCTCAAGTAAAATTTAGGGTGAACTTGTTTTCAATTGTCAATTAAGTGGAAAAATTTTACGTGGAGATCACCAGATGGACTGATAACCTGGTGATGATCGCAGAGAATCGAATGCAGGAGGCATCAGACCAGTCGTAATGAAAGTCAGTGGGCACTAACAAGCTGAAATGATGACGATGATTAATTTCAAATATATACTAAGTAACAATGTAATGAAATGGGAATTTAATAATGTAAAAATAATTAACGAATACTACTGTAACAGTTTTATTAGCACTAAGCCGTTAAACATTAACAATCAGTTTTTTTTTCTAGTCAGCGCGATAGAAGCACTCACTGATAGCGCATTCAACATACCTAAGACACCGGTTGCAGGAATACTTATCAGTGCACTAATGTAGTCCTTGTATCATGACGTTTGCGGACAAATCGCAATACTAACGAGCTCGTGGGAAACTGGAGATGTCCTCTCTCAGGGGCAGGAGGGGAGGAGGGATAGGTTTTTTGAAATCATGGGATCGTTATGTTAGTCGGATTTGATGATTTCCTACGCCTAATGCCCTCTCCAAATAACGGCGTGAAAAAGTAAGTAAATAATTAAATTTAAAAATTGTTTATTCAATTGTAGAAACGCACCCTGTAAATGAAGTATATTAGCAAAATGTACCAGATCTGATGATTTGGTTATATTTCGCACGACAGTATTGCACGGTACGTACATTAGCGTAAACAAATCGCTTACCAAACGACCTCGTCGCTAAAAGCTTTCGGATTTCAGATATAAACCAGCAAAAATGTGGAACTGTGGACTCAGCAAGAGGGCTGCCACTCCTCACAAAATTTAGCATTGGATGATTTAGTATAATTGACCTTTTTTGTTGTGCTGTATATTCAGTAACTCTCCGGTTGTAGGTGAGCCTGAACATTTTCTTCCATTTCGGCCTTTTGTTTTCAATTTTAGAGCTTACATTTTTAGAAACCTGTTCATCATCCTCATTAACTTTGCCCTTTTTTTGGTTTAACAACCAATGGCTTGAACTTCCATCATACGCTTAGAAAGCTAGCATTGTTTTATGTATGTATAGCTAACAACTATTATTTTTTTTTGGAAAAAGCTGGAAAATAATGCATAGTATGGTATATAGTTTAAAATTTTCGATTCTAACATAAGTTATGTTAAGGGCAAGTAAATGGCGGTTAAGAGAAAATTTATTACTTTATACTGAAACCGAAACTTTCGAAATCTCAAGGCATAGTACATTAATAAGTTAACTTCCTTACTAGACAGGCAGATTTAATAGCTAAGTAGCAACCTTAGGAGTTAGTGAACACGCCGCGATCACAGATTACTTTGATATGAGTATCGGCTCCAGAGATCTGTTCCTCACCGCTGATACAGAAATGCGATTACCAACCGATAAGGGTTTACATTCGCTCCAAGTGGGTAAGTGCCTGTTACTGAGCTTTAGTAATCAGCAACCGATAACTGATTACACAAACTGCTTCGCGGATGTACACGTGAAACGGTTTCCCACGGATTATTTGTTTACGTTGATATTTGTTCTTAATTAGTCGTGATTTTGTGGGTAACTGTTGATCTCCATTTGCTAGTGTTGCCAGTAGAGCTCACAAATAATCTTAAATCTCCAAAGAGAGTAATTGATATATAGCAGTTATGTTGAGATTGTCTAGCTAAAGTATTATCCAAACTCCATCACACGTTGCCCCGGAAACTAACTTTTGTGTTAAATGCGCATGTAAACGAAATGTAACTCCTCTTTTTTTCCGGAAGTTAAAAATCCAAGTCCTCAGTGGTAATATAATATTCTTATTTATTATAAGTAAGCAACAATGAGGTCCGCGGCGATTAAACTGCTCGTCGGGTTACCAGCGTGTTTGCTTTGTTGGGACCCAGCGGGGCACGTTCGGTAACTATAAACGAGGCTTAAGGTCAGTTTATTGGATTACTGCCTTTTATTGAGTCCCCGGGTTCGATTCCTAGTTCACATGTCGAGTTTAAATGGTGGAAGGGTTTTCTGAAACCTGTCTGTCTGTTGCCAAGTTCCTTATCAGTGCACTAATGTAGTCACGGCTCGTGTCATGCCGTTTGACAAATTGCAAGAATAACGAGCTCGTGGGCAGCGGGGGAGGGGGAGGGGGTTTCCAGGTGCAGGTTTAGTAGTAGTAGTAGTTTTGTGTCTATCTCCGGACTACATGTTAACACATCAACAACAAATTCGTATGCATATAAAGTTGCTGTGTGCCGCAAATTTATAAAATTTTCCACGAATGTAATAAATGTTATAAAGAAAAATAATAACTAAGAAAGTAGAAAATAAAAGAAAGAGGGCGATTTTTAGATTGAGAAGCGACGAAAGAAGAAATGGTCAAATATAAAACAAATAGATTGAAAGATAATATGAAGCATGAAAGAGGAAACGAAGTAGGGAAAGTAAAACCAATAAGACTAAAAAGGAAACTAAAATAAAAGAAAATAAGAACTAACAACATAAATGGGAACGCAGCGCTTGAAAAAAATATAGGGAAGGCAAGGCGTTCACCTAAATGCAAATGATATGCCAGCACATAACAACGTGGCAGTAGTTAGAACAATGCTGCACCACATTGCGCGTTACTCCAGTAATTTCACAAGGAACATATTAGTATCGATACAGTGATAAAGACGTCCAGATTCCAGACAGACAGACCGACAGACAGACGCAATTATCAATACGCATGTGCGCGTCTCCGGTCCGACAGACCGACGTCGCCAAGACCGGGTTACGTTACTCGTAACAAGTGATAAATCAATAACTTCGCCTTGCGACTCGACTGCCGGCTGTCATGTCTCCAATCGAGGATCTGGTCTTCATTATTAAACTTATCATTCATCATCATCATCAGTCGATATTAGACAAAGACCTATTCTAAAAATTTGGAAAACGAACCGTTCTAAGCATTCGACTCCTTCTTTCTGTGAGAAGAAAGAGACAATGGTGATAAAAGATCTGAAGTTAACTGTATCATACATTCTATGTATTGCTTTTCAGCCATTAAATGTAGTATCTAAATCGGTTCAGCCGATTTAGAAGCTATTATATTAGATAAACTTCCTCCGGTTGGAACTTAAAACACTGTTCTCTACGGATAGTTAGACAAAGATATTCCTCTGATAAGAAGGAATGTTCTGCTACATTTTGTGTTGTAGGTTATCTTTACTGGAAAGCAGTAATATGTAGATACTATACAACTGTACTTTACTGCAAAGCAATAATATGTGGATACTGTACTACATATTTTGGTTTTTAGTAAGTAAGCTTGTTTTGGATTCTAATGAAAACGTATTGAGTAAGTGTATATGAGGAAGTATATTTGTGCGTACTGACGTCCGTAATTTCATGTTGGCATAATTCCCGCGTTAATGCCAGCCGTGACGACCAGGCGACTGGCCAGCGGCCTGGCAATACATCTTGTCTTGTGTCAGTGCGTCGTATTTATGAGTTGCGACCGAGGTAGCCTGTAGTTAGTAACGGCTAAGTATTATTTATGCGGGACGAATGGGTCGCCTTTGGGACGCTGCGACTTTCCGCCGCCGTAACACAAACATCACATTACAACTAAAATTATATAAAAATACTAGTTTAAAGTATCACATATATATTAAGATAAGTTTAATGTGTCCCACACAGCAACAGGGGACACTAATCAACCTTATCTACTCGTAATGCAGCCTGCTAATCAACAAACGGGGCTTTGACTTCAAACCAACCCGTACTAGGCAAGTGTGGTGGGAGATGGTCTAAATCCTCCCCATTGTTGGGAGAGGCCTATGTCCAGCAGTGGACATTAATCAGCTGATGATGATGATATATTAAAAATTAGTTTTTGTATACAACAAATTAAAAACACATTAAACTTACTTTGAATGAATTAGTCGTCACTAGAGACACAGAAACATTTCGATAGAAATACGTTAAGCAATGTCTCTATGGTTTATCAGTTGTTTTCAATGCAAATAAACGTGTATAAATGTGTCTTTACTAATTAGAAACGTGATATTGGTTTTACGAGGCAGTCGCATAGGAATTAAACCCGCGGAAACGATTCATAAATAAGCGCGAGCGGAGTACGCAACAAAACGCAAGGAGACAGCTCAGTTATAAACTGTAATACCGCGCTAATAAACGCGAATAGTACAGTAGTTGTTTGTAAAGTACTTACACTTGAACCGATGGACGGATTTGATAAAATTTTATATGTACATACAGTTAAAAGCTTAATGATGTGCTCACGTTAATATTTAGTACTAAAATAATACTCGATTAAAGCGATATAGACGACGAAAGATTGTATGTAATCGTAAATCCAATCTTACGTTTGACGTAAATTAAACTTCAATTTATAAATATTAAAAAACAAAACAAAACTGAATTTTATACCTAAAGGTAGATCTGTTTTCTGGTTAGTTCCTGTCAGGTTATTTGGTGACAATTAAATAAATTATCGTAAAAAAACCACTCGGATAGTAAGTGCGGTTCTTATTGGCCCCAAAATGCGTTTACACGCCATAAAAACGTCGTAAAATATTAATACTCTTTTTTGACTTCTTGACCCAAAAAAAAAACTCTTTTTCCAGACACAGACTATAAATATTAAAGAACAGTTACATTAAAAGGCAGAAAGAAAATTATGGATCTTTATACAGAAACAGCTTTTTAAATCAGAGATGGTAATGCTTAACCAGGATCAAAACAGGTGTTAAATGGTGATGTGGTATGCGGTGGTAAGATATAATAACCAAGAAGATGGTGCAGGTAGGGGTATATCTTACTACCTTAGGTATAGTTAAGAGCAGTTAGTACCTTCAAAGTTATTATAGTTAATGATATTAGTCGACTAGAAGTCAATGCTGCGATCCGAGAAGTTTGTTCTTCTAAGTAGTTGTACATCGTTCCCATTAAAAGAAAGTCCTGTTAGTTTCGTCGGTTTTAAATAACCTTACCATCACCACCACATTACCACTAACAAAACAGTAATTTAATATATTATTCAGTATCTCTGTCTACACCATTCAGTGTTACCAGTTCCGTGATATAATTGGTGATAGTGTTAATATTCAATGGGGCAGCCCCACCCCATTCATTTTCAATCTAGATTTAGTAAGAAATCAAACTGGTGTTTTGTGGTGGTATTTAAATTAAATTAAGCTACTGTTTTACCACAGTACTTTCGCTGTGTTGCTATATTTACAAACTTTATAGAATATGGCGTATATTTGTTTAAAGCGATGGCATTTGGTAGGTTTTTTGTTTCTACTCTCCTAATGTTGATGTTAACCAGTTCAAATATAACTGTGTTTCAATTTAAAAGCAGCTGTGGATAGTGAAAATGATGATATACGTTCTGTGTTTCAAAGCGACGAGCCCGATATGATGCAGTATTATCATCACTATTCTCCATTCTCCCTCCTCCAACTACTGAATCATATATACAAAGCTATGAATCGAGCGAGGATAGTCTCGCAGACCATAGGGTCTGTACTACGGCTCTCTTAAAACTGGTGGTAGGTCTCAAAAAAATAAAACTATAAGGGTCAATTACCACAGATCGTATAGGTAGATACCGCAGCTACTGTAATCCGGTTTGAAGGGTGCTGTATGATAGTGAAATTACTGGAGTAACGACACTTAACAAGTAATGTTTTGACGGGCGTAATGCATCATCAGCCGATAGACGTCTACTGCTGGATATAGGGCTCCCCCAAGGGTTTGGAGATTTGGGCCGTCTCCCACCACCCTGGCCCAATGCGGGTAGGTGGTTGGTTGATTAACAGGTGGGGTTGACTTGGGTTCCGTGAGTTGCGTGGAATCCCTTAGACCTTCAACTCATACAGTAGACAAATAGATAAAGGATGGATTTGTTATTAACTTAACAATTAATAAAATATAGTTTTATTGCAGTTTAACGTTAAAATGTAAAGCTGCAGTAAGATTTTACAGTAACATGTTGCAGTCTGCAGTGTGTTGTCGTAAACACGAGTTGCTTATGCGACCATTAACATCGGCCGTCGCCGCGAACCACGTCGGCTGTAAATATCGCTAATAATGCGATAAACATCAACAGAAGCGGATCACACTTGTCCATTTACAATTAACAATATGTAAAGGATATAAAATAATAATAGTAGAACGAAAGAAGGAAGTGAGAAAGACAGTATAAGTATAAAAGAAGGGAATAAATTAAAATTGATGAAACAAAGCGCGATAGACAATCTTTAGTCCATACCATGTCGTGATAGCCTAATGGTTTAAAAGCCGGTCTCAAAAGGTACCGGGTTCGAATCTGGCTTACTACTATTAGCTTCCCCAGAATAGACAGTATGCTACGGCAAAATAGGAGACCACTTCATAATTATCTGTCCCAGGTCACTCAATTTACAGTGAGGGTTCAAACCAAAGCCCGTGACCCCGAAAACCTTTTCAGTCTTCTTCTACAGTCAGGGCTTGCCTCAGTCCTATTCATAATAGCCCGAGATTAAAACAACAATAATTTTGCAAAAAGACACAGTTAATATTTAGCAAATTGAAGCACTATATCTTTTATCTTTCTTAGTTATTTAAAGATAGCGAAAGACTAAGACCAATTGAAATTTATTGGAGTTAATTATCATAGTCTCCATCTCATGGTACTCATGAAATATATAGAGAACATATATATAATAAAATCTGTTGACTCTTCAATAGGAGTAAAGCGGTAGTCTGGTACATATTAGCCAGGTCGTCAGTAAATCTAATATAATGCTTCATAAAGAGATCAGCGGTTCTAGGAGCAACGCTGGTGGTGATGGCTCTAAACTAGGAACCAGTTTAGTAACGGCTAAACCGTTATTGGCTATATTTGAAATGTTCACTTCAAAGTAAACGTGGCTATTGAAATTTGCGAGTAAAATTTGCATACCAAATAGTAGCGGAGACCTGATGATGGATGAGAGTGGGATAGGAGACGTTAATTCCTTTTGTATTAACCCTCATCATACCATCAGGAGACGGATAAAGAGTAACTGAAGGTTAATATCAGCAGGGTATAGCTGATTATCCTTAAAATATACTGTGGCCTCTGTTGAAAACTTTTAATGTAAGTACCACCGCTCCTATTGCAGCCGGCAAATAAAACATTACTGTGTTATAGTTTGAAAAGTATTACAGTGAAATTACTAGGGTAATAAGACAACACATTTTAACCAGCGCGTTATTACGGATATAAGTATCACTTACAATTAGGTGAACAGTTTATATCATCTTTTAATAAAGTGGGAAATTATATAAAACCAAAATCAATTTCAATAACCTAAAACACCACAACACATCAGAAACTAAAATTTGGAGTAGTGGTGGTAATCTTTACACAGCTTAATAGATTCTTCTCTTCTTTTCTTTGCATTATAGCTACCTTTTAAAGTGGAATAGGGAGTTTTAAATTCTTTATTATTTTTCTCTTTCTCAGATTCTCCTTTTTTATCTTCGGAGAGGAAGAAACCACTGGATGTATCACGTCTTCAGACCCTACTTACTTTTTATGTACAGCTATTTGATTTCATACATGGTTATACTAAATGCAGGCAGAATTCAAACCCGGTACGTTAGGAGTGGGAGGGAGGGGTTCATACCTAAAGGTTTATCACACCTTGGTTCTTCTTGTTATACTTGTATTTTGTTTTTACATCGTTCCCTTCATGTTTTGGGTAAGGGTTTTGCTTTTGCGTTATTTTTCTTTTAAACTTATTTCTTTCTTTCTTTATCTTTCCCTACTCTCCTTCCACTCTACATTTTTCCTTTCTTTTTCTCTTTTTTCTCTCAGGCATCGCCTCTCACGACAAGAATCGCTTCATTTTACATTACATATGTTTTTGCTTTTTCTAATCTTATCTTATTTTACATTTCTCTTTTACATATTATTTTTCTTTAACTCTACATACATATTATTTAGCTTATTATATTTTACATTTTTTATATCATATCTCTATTTTGTTACATTCTTTAAAATTTTCCTGCTCTTACATTATCCAATCTTTTATTTATTTATTCAAGTTTGCCTTTTTTTAATTTTCTCTTTTTCCTATTTCGCCTTTTTGACTTTTATGTTGCTATCTCTAATTTCTATTCCCATTAATTTATGGTCTTGTTAATTTTTATAACCTTCTCTACTACCTCTTTCGCAAACTTAATAAAGGTGCTGCGACTTTTGTCACTCATCAGAGAGGCGATGCTACTACTTTAATCGTCTTTCCGAGTTCTGGTTCTTATTGTTATTCAATAATACAAAATATTTAGATATATAAGAACTTTTTTGTAGATATATAAAGCCGGCGTTAGTACTGGAATGCGGCTCGCAAATCGTGACCAGCCGGCGGAAGTCCAGCCACGTGTAGTACTAACCCTGACAGTACAATCGATTATAGCCATTATAATTACTTATAATAAAGCCTACATTAGCATAAACAGTAATCACAAATACTTTTTACAATGGAAATAGGACGAAAATACTTCTCGTTACTAAGTAAATAACACAGGTAGTATATGAGTTTAATCTTTACTCGTTAGTAAGTACTACCGCAGCTCCTATTGCAGCCGATACAGTAGTAAATATTACTATGTTTACTGAAGGGTTTATGCTAGTGAAATTACTAGGGTAACGAGATTTAATATACGTCCCAAGGTGAAGAATGCAATGTATAGGTAAGCGTATCTCTTAATATCAGGTGAACGATTTGCTCCTCTCATTGCTTAGATGATTAATGATCTTGAGACGTATATTAAGTCTTGTTACCCCAGTAATTTTACTAACATATAACACCTTTCAGTAAACATATATATGTAGGTTTCATCACGATGTTCCTTATGTGTGAAAAATTCATTGGTGCAGATTCGAACCCGGTGCTTTGAGAGTAGGAGAACAGCTTTCAAACCAATATGCTATCATAGCATATATAATTGTATATAAACTGTAATTAATTTAAATCTGTATTTTTTTATGGATTAATAATGTATCGTGATCATTTGATATACATATATAATATATTCAACGTCATTTTAATCATCATCATCATCACTTTACGTGTTTAAAGGAATTTTTCAGTTTTATTAATTGTGTGATTTCGAACATATATCTTCGGTAAGCAGTATACATATTAAAATCAGCAATCCTCAATAGTCATTATTAATTTGTATCTTCTTCCTCGTTGGTATCATTCTTGACAGAGTGGTTGTGATCATCACGATTTTTTTTTTGCCAAGTTGGACAGGAAATTTTACTATTTATTCTTCACTTTTCGATTTTTTCCCTACTTTCATATCATTCTCTATATATATTGCGATGCCTCCACATTTTCTCCAACTTGTCCATTGCAGACTTAGAAATTGCCGCGAACAATTCTTAGAGAAAGCAGACGGTACAACACTAAAACAATCAAGGGTTCCGTATACAGTTACGATACCCTTCGCTTTTTATTTAAGCTATAAACTAATCGGTGATATATCAATCAAGCTGTAACAGGACAGTCACAAGATATATGATACGTCTATCTATCACAATGATGTTAAGATCTTTCCACAGCATCACACCACATCACTTTGAATCTCGTTCCTTGTATTTCAATCGATGGACGTCCACTGCTGGACATGATCTCTTGTAAAGTATCCCAAAAAATACAATCTTGTGCTGTTTGGATCCAATAGCTGCCAATTACTCTTCGCAAAGATGTACTGGTAATAGACAGGGCACGTAGCTCGTTAGCTCCAGTATCTTTTAATTTGGAACCTATTAATGTTTTAAAATTACTTTTTAACAGTAGTGTGGTCACCATCAATGCCTACCGTTATCAACAACTAATAATCATTTTTCTTCACAAAGAAATTTTATGAACCTTTGAATAAGATCAATGGGTTTTTCTTTTGGTAATTTTCTCCTCTGTTATATGAAGCCTGGGTCTTTATCTTGTCTATTTTCTTCCTTTTCCTTTTCATCATTAAATCTTCATGTTTATATACACTGTTATCTTTTAAATTTTCTCCTCTTTCATATCCTATTTCTTCACATTTCCATTCTTCATCCATGCAACTATTTTTCGATTTCAGTCCCTGCTTTGCTATCTCATTTCCTATTTTGTATTTCCTTTTTAATATTTCATTTGTTTCCTTTTTTACTTTTCTGCTTTATTGTAAGAAAATGCTACCACTTCCGTCTTTACTCATTAAAGACCTTTGGAATAGGTGCCTAAGTAATAATTGTTTGTAGATACAGTAACGGATATAAAGTTTCTTATTCATACCTAAAGTCTGGAGAGAAGTTGGGTTTATGTGTGAAACATACCCTCTAGAATCCTCCTAGTCTCTCTCACTATCACCTATGTGGTCATCAGCAGCGTAAATGAATTTTGCTTATTATAAAAGAAACGTACGTCTCTAAGCTACTTGACTTGTATAAATACCTTTCTCTATTGACTCTCTATTAATTGCAGTATCGCATTATGATACAATGCTCTGCAGTACACCTGTGCTGTAAAGCTATTCAGCTGTTTTTTACAGAATCTGTATCGATTCCTGTTTTTTGCAGCATTCCGTCGATACATTGCCGATGTGATACGCGTGCCGACGCCGGAAGTGAAACGGTCCCTTCCCGACATTCTCTCGAAAGTGTACAGTTAGGGCATTGTCTAGTCTAGCTCCTATTGATTTATTACTAGTCTTTATGGATGAAGGGTGGACACTAAATAACATAAATTCTTTTATTTATATTTTAAAAGCTTTTTATTAATATCAGTGGCTTACAAAGCGATAATGCTGTCTTAATGACAAACATACTGTCCTAGTACGAATTTGTGTGAACAGTTTAGTTTAAAAAAGATCAATGTTTTAATCAGATAAGTAGACAGTCACTAAAGAACCACCTTCTCCTAAAGAAACTGATCATAATTTAAATTAGATTAAACTGGCAAATAGATTTTTTATTTTTCTTTCTCGCTGTTATGTATAATTATAAACATTAATGTTCAGTATGGCGGTAGATTTGATGAATCTGCAAAATGATTCCTGACCTCATTGAAAGGAACTAAGTGAATTGAATATGCGCAGGCGCACAAGCCAGCCGCTTCCCACCTCATTGACTGGAGTTGTATAAACAGCGCTCGCCCGGAAACGTTGAATGAATCAAACACTCGCGATAAATCAAACAATATTGCCATTACGCCGGCCGCTGGGAACCTGCCGCGAAGCGTGGGCGGCCCGGCCCACGCCTGGTTCTCTAAGAACGTACTAATCTCAGTGCTTCGCTGAATGAATCCCCCGGCTTATTAACGTCTGCTTCCACACAATTTGTAACGGCCGTCGCGGTTCGGTCTGGTTTGTTAGCATTGATGCTGGAATGCAAATTGATTTTATATTTCATTGGATTTACATATTACAAATTTTGATATATCATTAGGAAGTCATTGACGTCGGTGAGAATACGTAGCTGTGTAATACATTTAGATAAGCTAGATCCGGTAATCATACAAATTAGAAATGATTATGTTATTGAGCGGAAAATTTTAAGAAGGGTTATTTGTGATTTGTGCCTACTAAGAACTTTGGGATCTTCTGCGGAATATTAGTGTCTTTCTGCACTAACCGTAAGCTAATCTCCTCGAAGATATTTGTGCAGTTAAATTAAATTATAATCTACGTACTATTGGTATTACATTTTATAAATATATCACGAAGATCCTATAGCGGACTCCTGCGGCATTTTAAAGGCAACGGCCCCCCGTTATGATCTAATGATTACGGATTAATTATGCATTACGTTCTAATCTATTATTGCTTATGTGGTGAGAAATATTAAATTTAGATCTATCTATCTATCTATATATATATATTATATATATCTGTTTGATATAATTACTGTAACAGGTCGAATTGAGACTTATTTTGGTTGATGTACTTACCCCTACCGTATACTGAATATCCCAAAACATATTAGCAAATACGGTTTTGCAGATGTAACATTAATGGCAAATTCATGCTTTTATAGAGAAGCCTAAGTTATGATCTTATTTATGTACGTTGTAAGAATTTTTTTTTCTAGAAAAAATCCTTTATCTTATACTTCATACATAAAACCATTAATTTAGTAGGTGTGGTTAACGAGGAAATTGGTAAGTTCTGCGGCGTAACCGTTATACTTGTAAAGAAATAATATCAAACTGTATGGGACAGAATTACTGCAAACAGAAATATCTCAACATAAAGGAAATCTCAACAAAGTAGAGTAGACTAACACACGGACAGTCACAAAGGCACACGCAAATGAACATTTACGACATTAAGCTTAGCTAAAATACAACTCCTGGACACGAAGTAATCTCGCGCTAACACGATAAATCGTCTAGAAAATGTAAAATGAGCTAACTAAGCTGAATGTAGTTTTGTTAACGTACAGAGATCTAGCCGTCAATAAATTTGCGGATTTTAATTCGATTCCGTGTTTAGGGTCTAGATTGGAACTTTAATCATCATCATCATCATCATCTCAGCCTATTGCAGTCCACTGCTGAACGTAGGAACTTTAATGATCGCGTAGAATTCAATTGACT
The DNA here is from genome assembly GCA_018246255.1 of Pachliopta kotzebuea. Taxonomy (NCBI): domain Eukaryota; kingdom Metazoa; phylum Arthropoda; class Insecta; order Lepidoptera; family Papilionidae; genus Pachliopta; species Pachliopta kotzebuea. The sequence goes on along the minus strand of DWLS01003517.1, from coordinate 2,323 downwards.
AAAATTTCGAAATCTGTGACTATGTTTTAGATATTGTCTATTGAATTTAGACCGTTGTGACCGTCTTAGTAACTCGGTATTTGCTGGTCATCAAACAGTAGAGTAAATTTATCTGTTTCCGTTAAAAAAGCTCGCATTTTTACGTTATTATTTGCCAATTAGTAAATTTAAGGAGAAACATTCTTCTCAAGAGTACGTTCCTGCTCATTTTCCTCTTCCTCATTTGGAAGGTAGAAGATACAATTGACGAAGCAATGTCTGTGAGCTCCAAATATGTTAATAATTTTAAAATCTAGAACTAGCTTCGTCAGTAGGGTGACTATACGAGTATTACAATTTTTAATGAAAATGGCTTAAGACTTTCTCTTTATCTCAACTGATATTTTTAGCGGTGTTAGTCTAGTTCTGCTCTGATCACATATATTGTAATTCATCAAAAGCTGTTATGCAGACAGATATACGTTGGTTTAAATAAATCCTACTACTATAGTAAGTTTGTTACTCGTAGCGTTGGAACGCAAGACCTAGTCCGTGGGACCAACAAGCAGTTAACCGCAACCTCACGGAGGCAGTTTAGTTTAGTTAAAAAACAAATGTAATTCAAATGTCAATGTCAGCGCTGACGTTTACAGTTACTGCTGCATATTCAGCATTGGTAACTATTTGAGCAGGGGCCGGTTGTGAGCGCAATGAACAAGTACGGACGTAATGCTTATCGCCGATCGTAACGCGCTCCAGGAGTGACGTCCCCGTGCCGCTCACCGTTGTCCGTGATCCATATCTGATCAGATCATCTCGCAGCCATCGGTTTCAAGTGTTGCTACATTTTTTATCTCTTTATTGTTACACTAGATTTATCCAACGCATCAGTTACAACGTTCGTGAACACTGGAGAGGTGTGAAGGTTATCTGTGTGTCTTTAATTAAAATCTAATATTTACTTTAGTTATTTAGGTTATTGTGAAGTAATTTAACATATTAATTGCAATTTGTAGATAATTAGCAATCAATTCTTCAAAATTCTCCGTATCATCAGCAAACTATGAAATCATACATTACTTATAATTGTTTGTCTAGAATCTTCAGAACTTCTCTAATCATTTTAGGCAACTGGCCCCCAGTTAACCTTATCAATGGAGGAAAGCGGGTTGTCGAGCACAATGTGTTAGTAAAAGTCATAGGTTTAGCTTCAATCAGTACTTATCAAATTATTTGCCTTAAAAACTTATACAGTCTTGGAAAGAAAGGCTAAAATGCAAAATGTTTTTTTTTATGCTAATTTGATGAAGATAAGAATTTATTAATGCAAACTAATATACCACTCCTTCATAGTCCGATGAAGACATTTCGATTGAATCCAATTAAAATAATTTAATCGTAGCGATCATCATTGATGATGATGACTCATAGCTCTCTGTTCCACTACTAATTTTAAAAATAACAATTTAACGGTACAATAGTGAGATTTACATTCAATATGCTCTGAGTTCAGACAGAAAATAAAAATTAAATTTAAATAGGCCTCTAATGCTCTGTTGGTTACGTATTCAAGCAATTTACCTCCATTAGCGTCCATTCTTTAATTAAAAGTACTGCTTGTTTCATTTTTTTTTATTGTACATTACCACGTCCGAGCTGGCCCTTCAAACTTTCTATTAATCATAGCTCGGAGCTATCGAGGTCGCAGACGTGCAGCACTCAATATCATACATTCCTCCTCACTAATGACAATATCAAAACAATTTGTCACTAATGAAATCCACCGTCGTTCTATAATTTCATTAATTACATGAACGATTAGTCACACCGTGTGTGGAGACCATTTTGTACCTGTCACGTGGATGACCACGTCAAAGTTATTATCGACTTTACCGCTATAGAGATAAATCCGTTAGAATTGCTTTGGAGCGGCAGATGTTGCTTTGCCGTCTGTGGTAGTGTACCTTTTATGGGCGAGTATTGAAGCGAGATGGAGTTGCGCCCGTCGAATCGATTAGAGCCGCGTGTCCCGTCACATCTATTGGGGACATTGATGATGTAATCGAATGGTTCGGCGCTTCGAGATTGCGTACGCCCGTTCGTTTGTCAGATGGCGGATTGATCAAACAATACCCCAACGCGAAACCCATTGATTAAAGCCAAACCTAAAATTAAACTGCCATAAACGTGAATAAATCTCACAAATATAACATAAGTATAGATCTTAAAATAGCTGCAGTAGATGAGAATATAATCGAATATGAACTACACGGAGGCTTTGGCCAATATCTACACAAATTTAAACGCAAAGACGTACCGTCTTGTGCTTGTGATCCTAACGTTG
>DWLS01003516.1:0-15567 GCA_018246255.1 Pachliopta kotzebuea | reverse complement strand
TATATATATAGAGGATTTAAGGAGTCCCACACAATCCTTACCTATTCGTAGTTCTTTTTATTTACTTATTTCGCACTCCTCCTTCGTGTTTTGGGCGAGGGTTCTAATGTGCTTTTAATTTTAATTTCTTTACAATTTTTAATTTTTTCTCTTTCATTCCACATATTTTCCATCTTCTATTCCTTTACTATGTTGCTTTTTCTTCTTCTTTCATGCATCGCCTCTCAGACAAGGAATACACCGTATTTCATTTACATTTTTGTTTTTTATTTATTAAATATACATTTCCCTTCTTTCTTATCTCTTAATTTATTACATTTCATATCTTCTCCATCTGTCCTTATCCTTATTACCATTTACATTTTTACATTTAATTACTTACAATTTTAAACGTGTATTAAGGACGCGTTTTGTTCGATTTAACAATTTTACGTACACCTGTTCGTAGTTCACCCTGCTAATCAACAAACAAGGCTCTGGCTCCTCTCCCCTCCACCCCACCAACCCGAAAAGGTTCAACGAATTGGGGGAGGACTCGAGTACCCCCACTATCAGGGGCAGCCTATATCCAGTAGTTGACGTATATCGACTGATGAAGAAATAACCTTATTCCTCAACTCATCCTCACGGAAGTTTATTAACAAAAAATTTTAGTAAGGAGTAGAGTTTACTTGCAGGTGAACGACCTGTTGAACTATTTCCTGTATTATAAGAAAATGCCGGTAACAGGTCGACCGTTGACCTGATAAGGAACGTAGGCGAAGCTTATGCTGTAAACTCCAGTTCAGGTACAGAACGTGGGAGTCATAGATACTGTATAAGTTAATACTAAGAAAGTGAACTTTGCTGTAGCAGTCATTAATTAAAATAACATAAAATACGATCTATTAAAAGCCAAGATACTTGTAATTGAAAGTAAAATAATAGAGAAAGAAATAAGAAGAGATAATAAATAAAATCTATGTACATGATTATTGGGAAACAGTAATACTTTTAGTCCACAAAAAAGTTATTAAAGGTGACTTAAGTGTTATTGAAAATCATGATCATTATTTCAAGCAATGGACGTCCACTGCTGGACATAGGTCTCTTGTAACGTATCCCATAAAATACGATCTCGTGCTGTTTGAATCCTGTGACTCCCAGCTTCTTAATAATGTTTATTGTCTATATATAGTACAGTAGTAGTCGAGATATAGACGAAGATAGGGATAAGTGGCGTTCCTTGGAAGAGTCCTATATCCAGCTTTAGACTGATGATGATGAATGCGTATTGTCTATTTAAAAAAAAATATATAAAAATAAACGTTTCAACTGTATATCTTTTGATTTAAATAGGACTTGTAATTGCCCGTTGCATTCCCAACTTAAGTAAAAAATTAAAAATAAATTAAAATTAATATATTTCAAACGTTGTTATATATATAACAACGTTTGAAATGTATTTATAAATATATATATATATATAAATAGCATATTTCAGCCATTAAGTTGGCATAGCGACATCCTATTCTGCACGGACGCACGCCAAGATAGGGAAGATATTAGTAGGAAGATTGACCATTGACCATTACACAACTGTTAATTTTATTGTACTCTATATGTAGACTACCGCAGCTCCTGTTGCAGCTGACAAACAGTACTGTGCAAACATTACCGAGTTCCCGTTTGATGGGTGGTGTAATCTAGTGAAATTACTGGGGTAATTAAGACTTAACACGTGTCAAAGTGAAGCGGAATACAGTGCTGTGTGGACTATATAAAGCATCATGTTATGGGCAAGCGTATCACTTATCATCAGGTGAACGGCTTGCTTTAAAGAAAAAAACGTGTATACAAGCTACCGTGTTTATGTTATGTATAAAATGAAATAAGCTTTGTATAAAGTACGCTAATGCTTTGTAAGTGTTTCAAACACTTTATTGTCGAGTGTTTGAACAGTAAATGTAAGTGATATGTTACGTTTTTAAATCTGTAGTGTAGCAATATTTATACAAGTGTTACTTAAATATGCTGTTTATTTGAGAGATTGAATAAATTTATAGAATAAAAAAGTAAATAATTAAATAAAATGAGTAAATTCAAAACGTTATTACCATATTATCACTTACTATTGAAATTATTTACTTAATTGCATTACAAGAAGAATGCAGTAACTTAGGTATTAACATTGCTTATATATATACATAGCACATGTCAGCCATTAAGTTGGCATAGCGAGATTCCATTCTGCACGGACTCACGCCAAAAAAGGGAGGATAATCCTTTATTTTTTTAAGTTGAAAAAATATTGTATAGGGTAAAGTGACCGAGCATAAAGGGAATAATCTGGATTAAGAAGCTATATGTTATGGTTATGGAAAAGCATTTGTTCATACTATAAACAAGAGATGGCACTGTAAAAATTAAAAGAATAAAAAGACAAAAATATAAAATAGCACCTAATCATCATCATCATTTCAACCGATGGATGTCCACCGCTGGACATGGGTCTCTTGTAAAGTACTCCACAAAATACGATCTTGTGCTTTTGAATATTTTTAATTAAGGGTGTAAAGGGACACAAGACCTCACAAGAGTCAACGCAACCTTACCCGGTCGATTCAGGCACCGGGGGTTGCAGAATAACTTGTTAAATGTTATCCCGTGACCCTTGTACATACTGTCAGACGTGACTAGAATACCGTGTGAAAACTTAGTCGGTTGGAGTCCGACACTACCCCATTGTCGGCTCCGTGGCTTCGAGGAGTATGTTCTGTCAACATTTTGTTACACTCAATATCAATAAAAACCTCACCTGATCGCGGTGCAGTCTTCTAATCAATAAACGAGAATCTGTCTCCTCACCAACTTGGGCCACTGGGGTAGGACGTGGCCCAAATTCCCACACAACAGTATCTATTGACATTTGATAGTATTAAATATTATTAGTTTGTTTGTTTATGCTCCCGTTTCCTTTGTTTTCGTTTATGGAAGCTGGAGCCGGTAATAAGGTTTTATGCTGGCAATTATATCATTCGGTTATGGATAGTGTTCATCACATTTATGTGATTATAGGTTTACTATAGCAGTGGATTTCTTCGCTTTTAGTATTTTGTAATACTTAAAGTAATTGTCATCGTTATTGCATCAATGAAGTAATAGAACAGTGTGGGAGAGTAATTCAATGAAACCGTGTTTTGAAGAGGCTTTATTCTGATTATCACTACGTTAAAGCTTTTGATTCGTAAACCACTTTTTGAGGACTTTTGTTACTCACCTATCTTTGTTATCGGGGTGGATTAATTTCTTTACTCTCTTCTTTGTTTAATGAGTCTACGATACCTAAATTTTGGTTGTTTTTCTTTGTAGCTTTTGTTCGTCTTAAGATTGAAAACAAGCCTGTCGAAATTGTTTCACTATTTCAGTACACGATGGCAGTGTTTCTGGGAAGTTAATAACAATACCAATTGTACCCTCTTAGTCGCTATTTAAGTCTTGATGAGATCTAGACTGTCGGTGGCAATATTCCTTTCCCTCTCTCATACAGTAATAATTTTTAATACATTTGTATCATAATTGTTTTAAGTAGTAAACCGTTCCATTCCAAAACCCATTTAAACACAGGTAAGAATAAATAGATTTTATGTTCGTTGCCCTAATTGTTGTGTATTGTGTACTTTCTTATTATAAGTGGGTATAGGTATTTTTAGCAGGTGAACGACTTCCAGCTCTTTAAAAGGAACAATGACCTCAATATTTTATTAATTCTATCGACGGGCTTATTCGTATTTATCACATTTTTGTATTTTCGCCAACTGTACTTTGAATAATGATTAAAATGTCCCAGTTCATATATTAATATTTTTATTATGTAATTTGAATGTAAATTAAACAAATCATGTAAACAATTCGTTTATTTATTGTGTAGAAAACGTACTATGATAAACCTATATAAAGAACGTGTTAGACAGTACTTGAGTTGGATTCAGAAAACATAGTAATATTTGTACATGTGTGTATGTCTAGTGTTATTGAGAATATATATTCTTTCTTAGCCTTAAATGTAACTAACCAAAACATATCATTTCGACAAAGGTTGGTTGGTAGAGAATGTTTATAGGTATTACGCTTGCCTTTTTGTAAGGTTTTACAAGAAGAAGAAAGTATAAGAATAATCACTGGATCAAATTTGCAATCACTCGAAACTACGCACTATGAAAGGCAAGTGTGCGACGTGTGTTAAAGAAGTACCACCCCACTGCGTGTTCATCGGAGCGGTGTCGTATAAAACAGTATTACTCGATGCACTCCAGCATTTGCTATATAACACTTAAAGTGCGACAGTTGGAAGACCAGGGTCGGTGCACGCGAAGATCGAAGTGTTAACACGACAGTGCCAGTGTTGTGAAGGCGGACTATATCACAGTTAAAATGAATATCGCGTTTTTATTAACCGTTTTCTTAATCGGGATCGTGTGCTCTAGTGAGATCGACAATGAGGTGAGCCGGTATATCAACAATCGTATTGTCAATCAGCTGCTGTAACAGTATCACTGTGTTTCGACTATCAACATGAGAGTTAGAGTATTAATCAAGCAACCTTACCATCTACAGCTTCACTGTGTTTCGACTATCAACATGAGAGCTAGACTATTAGATGAACATCCTCACCATCAACAGCTTCAATAATAAGTAAAAACCAATTGATGCTTGGCTCATTGAATAGCAGAAGACAGAAGAAATTGTTCTCGATTCTGTTTCCTTAATAGTTCGTATTGAAGACGACTGCTCATTATGATGATACATTACATATTATGTCATACAGAATTCTTACATGTTTCCCTTTGAGTTGAATACATCTTTCTTTTCATCGCTATTTACTTTCGAACAGGTTTACTTTGTGTGTTTCACAGCAGACTTGTTTTTAAAGAGCAGGTTTTCCACTTCATACTACAAAGACCAGGAGATACTTCTCGATTACTATCTTCTGTAGGAACGAAGAGCTTCAATACAACCTCTATAAATAGCAAAGCTGTACTAAAATGTTCGACAGAATTTCGTCTTGTATTATCTGTAAACATTTAAAAAAATTGATGATAATTACCAGAAATTATAACTATGATGATAAAAAAGGCCTGTTATTTCATAGGCAATAAAGATTGGATCTAATATATCATCATCATCACCAACCTGCGGCAGTCCACTGCTGGACATAGGCCTCTTCTTAAAAACGCCACTTAGCCCGGTCTTCATATTTACATATTCATATGCTATATATACTAAATTCATAAGTAATACTAATACCTAAGTTACTGCAACTTCCTTTTGATTAAATTAAGTATATCGTTTCAATAGTAAATTAAAGATAAGCCAAAAGGTCACCTCGAAGTCAAGGTTCTTGTTTAAAAAAAATAAGTAAGATTATTATGAATTAATCATTAATATCATTTTCTTAGCTACTTTCTTCTTATTTACTCAAAATATATTATAGAATAAAAGTTTCATGTATAGTATCTTAAGGTTTTCTATATCAAAATATATCGAGTATTAGGACAAGACGTTCACTAGATAATAAGTGATACACTCATTCATAATGAAATTGTGCTAGGAAACAAATAACTAGAGTATTACTATGTATCTTTTAACTATGTTATATTTACAAACAAACTTTGACTAGTAACTTTTTTTTATTCGACAAGGTGACGAGTAAAGCTTTCACTTGAGGATAAGTGACACTTCCTCATAAGGACTTGTAGTTGGTTAAGATGGTATACACTGCTATACGCTCATAGCCTTGACATATAAGTTGTTAAGTCTCGCTACCTCAGTAATTTCACTGGCATACAACACACTTCTTACTGTAACTCAGTAATGTTTGCGTGATACTCCAATAGGAGTTGCGGTATATGTTTACATAGTTTTCTATTGTATTAAATAAGAGAATATTGTTAATATATAGTAATATAACGGAATGTTTTCGTTTGTATCTGAAGACTTTACGTTCTTGGCCTATGTTTTATTTCAATGGAGGTTTTGTTTTTAAAGAAAGGAAGTAATATTAAAATTACCTGTATAACAGCTGTGAAAGACAATATAAATCAAATAAAAAAAATGTGTATACACTATATTTAACGCAATGAATCTTTACTGTTGTTGATTGATGAGAATTCATGCATTCCTTGCCGCTTGTCAGGATTTACTGCTCGTCACATATGAGTGACGATTAATTCGCATGCGCACAGTTCTCACTCTTTTTGCTCTTAATAAAAAGTTACAATTGATTTGTTTGAAAATGTAAATAAATAGCCACATTTACTGCCTTACTACAATGACTTCTCTTTTTGTGCTGTCGTTTTGTTTTAAATTCCACTAGGCGATAAGACGAGCAAAGCGTTCACCTGATGGTATTAAGATTGTACACAGAAGCACATTGCGCTCGTCGCTTTGAGACAAGGTGTTAAGTCTCGTTACCTCAGTAATTTCACTAGCATACAGCACCATTCCAACTGGAACACAGCGATATATACACTACTGTTTGTCAGTAGAAATAGGAGCTGCGGTGTTATCTACCTAGACGGTCTCAGGCAAAAGACCTACCACCAGTGAACTCACTTGTCTCACAAATAGAGACTACTAGACTACTGTCTTGCAGCCGACAAACAGTACTGTTCAAACATTACTGTGTTACAGTTTGAAGGGCTGTAAGCTAGTGAAATTACTGGGGTAACGAGACGTTCTTATCTCTCAAGACGATGACCGCAATGTTGCGCTATATATACCATCTTAACCAGCGGCAAATTGTTACGGTCAATCGTATCACTTAAAATCAAGGGAACGCCTTACTCATTTCATCGACTTGTATAATAAAAAAAGATAGTAATAAATTAAAATATGAGTAAAATGGATTGAGTTACAAATTATTAATAATTTACTATTGCACCCTTAATTTTGTATATGTGATAGAAAAGGTTCATAATTATTAAAATCTTCAATAAAAAGCGTAGTTAGAGAAAGCTTATGTCCAGCAGTGGGAATAGGTACTCCGGGCTATAATGGTGCTAATTAAATAAGACATGTCATATTATACAATGCTATTAATATGGTATCATACCGCAATTATTTGTTAAACAAAAAGGTGTTTAAGATGGTATTTTCACATTGCGTTCGTCGCCTCGAGACGTAAAGTATACCCTAGTAATTAAAATAGTTAACTTGCTAAATTAATTAAAAATATATTACTATAATTTTTATACCTTCGTTATCATTGGTAACTTTACTGTTGAACAGTAAATCTAATTAAAATAACATCATCGCTGTGTTCCTGATATCAACATATGAGAGCCGGACTATTCTGGTTGAGCTTCATCACCCACGGCTACAATTTCACTTAACCCCATTTCAAGTTATGGTTAAGTGATAGTTCTATTGAAATAAAAAAAATAGTCTATACTGCTTATTATAACGGATGTAGTACATACAACTGGTGGTTGTTTTAATCGACCCGCAAAGTATTTGGAGCGTGATATCGTTAAATGAAAAAAAAATCATTATCATACGCCAATAGCTTAGCAGTTACAAGCATAGCTTGGTAACGAAACGTTACGGGTTGTAATCAGGAATTATAATAAACAGATTACTGGTAGTAATTGTTAATACCGTCTATGTAGGTAGCTCCTATTGCAACCGACAATACAGAGTAAACATTACTATGTTACAGTTTGAAGGGGTTGTATGGTAGTGAATTTACTGGGGTAACGAAATAACTTCTCATGTATCAAAGCGAACGCAGTATGGTGCTGTTTATACTATTTTAATCAGCGTTATATAGGCAAGCGTATCACTTATTATCAGGTGAACGTTTTAATCGTATAGTCGTCTCTCTGTATAAAAATGTATATATAGCTATACGTGTTTATTTCTATCATCGTTATTACCATCAGCTAATAAATGCCCACTAAATAAAGATGTCTCTCTCATATACGTTTATAGCCATGCGATTTGATACATGTTTTAAATCACGTGATATTAGTTGTTATACTAACTGCATATAAATTGAACAATTCATTTCTGTAGACCGGATTCGAACCCGGCACCGAGTGGAGGGCAGGCGTCCAAATCACTAGATATCACGACTTTAGACTTTGACTGTTATACCTAGTCAATAATTATTTTTTTTAATAAATTACAGTATTAAAAATATTGATTTTCCGAAAAAAAATTTTCATTGAACTTATTACACAAAAAAATAGCATTACATATGAATATATAAAGAAAATTTCTAGTATTCTCATTTAGGTTCCACTTATTTCATTGTTCAGATTTAACCTAGATGTAATTATTTTAATTTATTGTCTTGTTTTTCTTATTCATTTTTTATTGATAATTTAATATAATTAAAATATTTTGCTTTCCCTGTATATAATTTTTGTTTCTATCCGTTCATTGACCTTACTAAGATTATATCAGGCGATAGACATCCACTGCTGGATATAGGCCTCCTCCAATAATAAAGGGATTTGGGCTATCTCCCACCACGTTGGCCCAATGCGGGTGGGTGGGGAGCCAGAGCCTCGTTTGTCCATTAGCAGGCTGCTCTACGAGCTGGAGGTTGACTAAGATCCCGTGAGTTGTTGTGTAGGACCCCTTACACAATCACAGACCCTTATTATTGTGAACAACAAATGATTATTGATTCTGTTATCTTCTTTATTATTAATAATCTATTAAATGAATTAAAAAAAAATATTAATAAGCAGATAAAAAATACTAAATCCTATAAGAGACAATTATTTTGACTCTATTACGATTCTGCTGTGGTGATGACCACAAGCGCGGGATCAAATCATCCGAACTAATGAGGTCTTATGTCCAAGTTAAAGGCAGCGGCGATTATAAATAATTCAAGCATTCGTCGCAGTTGCTAAGTGGTTGTAACATAGAGGTCCATAGTTCGATTCCGACGCGACAAGATGAGTTTTACCACCATGGTTTACAAGCTGTCAACATTTGTGAGCAAACAGATATATAAAAAGAATACTGTATGGAAGAAAAGAAAGTTTGAAACATGGTAATGGAAATATTTAGGAACAGGAAGATGTAAAAAGTAAAGGAAGAAAATAAAGACCCCGTTCCCTTATAACTGGAGTTCAATTTAAAACAGGGGCTAAAAAGGTCTACGATAACTAATTGGGCCCTAGTTAACCTCACCAGCTCGTGGTGCAGCCTGCTAATCAACAAACCAGGCTCTGGCTCTACACCAACCCGCATTGGGCCAGCCTGATGGGAGATGGCCCAAATTACCCTTTATGGGAGGACGCCGATGTCCAGCAGTGAAAATCTATCGGTTGAGGAAGATAATGATGGATAAATCAAAATTAGCTACTAATATTAGACACAGTTCAATGTAGATCTCTGATGTAGGAGACCTTCTAGGTAGGTACCGCCGCAGCTCCTATTGCAGCTGATAAACAGTACTGTGCAAACATAACTGTGTTCCAGTTTGAGAAGAGGTTTAGCTATTGAAATTACTAGGGTAACAAAACTTAACACTTCTAAGGCAAGTGCAACGTAATGCTGTGTATCTCATCTTAACCACCGCCACGTTATGGGCAAGAGTATCACTTAGCTATATGTGAACGTTATGTCTGTCACTAAAATATGCGTGAATTGAACCGTTAGCTAAAGTAGTCTATTTACTCTCTAAAGTTTCTAGCTTGAATCAAACGCTGTCAACTTATACACAGTATCAATTATACATGGAAAGTGGAAAACTGGTGCAGCGGCGTCAATTCCCAGAGTGATAGGCTTCGCTTCGTGTTAAGGTGACATTCTCACTTGAATAAGCGTGTCATTATGTCAATCGGTAGTCATTAGTGGATTTGTTAAACTAAGCAATTATCAGTTAATAAAACTTCAATTTAACAAAAAACTGTTTACTATATGCGACACTATCATAGCTTAGTCTTGTTACTCTACCGGGTAATTTGACGAAACCGTTTTATTACTTAAACTAAAAATAAAGTTTTTGGTTTAAACATACTTATTACTACCATTAAAGTCGATTTAAGCGTACATAACTTAGTATTAAGTTCCGAAAAAGCTAATAAGAACACCTTTACCTTGAAAATGAAATATGTAACAACCATAGATATACACAGATGACATCATTTCGTATTTATTGTTCAAAGACAATTTTTTTATTTGAAAAACAATCGAACCAAAAAATATGTTATTTAATTTACCTTTCTTATTTTGATTGACTTGATTTTCACGCAACATCAAGTGACAACGAAACTGAAAACGGTGAAGTGTACTCAACCGGGATACTCCATCAATGCTATTATGGGTATAAAAGTTGATCGCTATTGAGTTACAAAAGCAATTAACTTAATACAGTTAATTAAAACGAGAAATCTTTCTAAGAGATTTTAAAATTTTTTAACCTTTTAAATTGTTTTTGTTATAAAACGAAGAAAGAAAATTAAAATAATTAATTAAGTAGCAAAAATATAAATAATATTTATAAATCACACAATATAAATATATTATAAACTACTTAAAAATCCAATTGTTGAAACTATCCTTTTCTCATAATGGTAAACATCATAAATACCACATTGGTCAAGTCTGGGTTTGTAATAATTTTAGTAATTAAAAATTTAAGGTAATCTTTCATAGCTAACTTTGCCTTAAATCAGGTATAACATCAGTAGTAAGTCGCGTCGTTTAAGTTCTTGTTTAACCTACACTTAGTTTCTTTTAACCTTGACATTGTTACATTTATGTATCCATTACTTTTAAAATAAATCTTTTCATATTCCAACAAGACTGAAATTACTATGATTATTAACTGGTACAAATAAATTTTCACATGGAAATAATAGAAAATAGAAAGAAAAGTGATTGTGACAATAGCAGACCCATTATAGGAATTGTGTGAATTTTTATACAATTCTTTTGAATTGCTAACGAAAGCGAAATGCTTTCTTTTTAATTGGAAATAATATCATACTTGATCAACAATAAAATCAACATTAACATTATGCTCTACTCTTGAAATTGACCTACTGATATCTCTACGTCGATCCTGTGCTGCACTTTCACATCTTTTAACACTTCGTCTACTCATATACCATCAACATTTGAAGACCTTATTCCCCAACAGCCTTCAGTTCTTTGATAAATATATATCCATTACTACTTTTAAGCAACTGGTTTTAAATTTGGGTCCATCTTACCTGTATTAGATCTTCTTCGTCCTGTAAATTACCATCACTTTCTTGGGTGTGCAAACATTATCGTGGTCATTATAAAATAATATATCCTAAGCAGGTTTTCGTTATTCTTACCTTAATCCTCAGATAGGAGGAAATACGACTTAAAAGAAAAAGTAGACCCTTATATATATTATCATCATAAAAAAAGATAAATTAATTTTCTTTCATTATGGGACAAAATTTATTATCCATCCCAATCAATCTCTTTCTCTCGTTATTTTATAAAAATATATTGAAATACACTAGTCCATCAGTTTCTAAATACTTCTGGTATTCAGATCACAGTCTCTACAATTTATATATTTTAGCTACCAATGGTTTCAAGTCACTTAGTCGTTCCCTTTATAGAAATGGTATAGAAAGATAATAACATGACTTTATCTAAAACACATAAACAATCTGATCATGTCATAGCATATCCTCAGTCTTGGTAATCCAATCTTTAAATCATTCGCAGGGATAGAACCAACATAACTTCGAAACGGATAGTAGAAGTAATATCGGAGTTATCTGATCATTATTATATTGATAGAAATAAAGAGTTTGTTCTGTTCCAGCCAAGATCAGAGGAATCGGTGAAACGTGCACTTGTGGGCAAGTGCATGGCCAGGGGAACCTCTTCATGCATCGCCGTGGAACTTGTGGGGTACATGGATAAATTGCTTAAGACGGCTTCTCTCCAGCTTACAGACGAAATGATGATCGTCGATGAGAGGTAACCAATTTATATTAAACGCAGCGATATAGTTTTAGATGTTATAGCGCACTAGTCTAGAAGGAACCTATTGACTATTCCCTTAAATATTCCTTCTTCATACCTGGAAGGGAACACGGACACCGGAAGGTCATTCCAATCCCTCGCTGTTCGCATTATAAATGACGAAGGAATGAACACTCTCCGAAAGTAATTCAATAATAATCGATAACTTATCTATATTGTCTATAATTTTCTTTAACAAAATCATGTTTTATATCTGGTCATAATAAGTAAAGATTATATATATAACTATGTACGTATTATGTTTATTATATTGATTTTTATTTATTTAATTTAATATATACATTGCATTATCACTGTACTTTTAGTTTAATCTCGTAGTCTACCTCATAATATCTCTGTGTCACATAAGGTAGACTGAAAGATAATGTCAGAGGCATTAAGTCTACCGTTATACGATGTGTATAAAATATAAAGTTCTAAGGTCCATAAATATTTACTTACATATAACTTTAAGGATAACATCTCATATTAACTTTTTAACGCGATGTAGTCTACTCGATAAGACCCTACGAAGATCTTATTTTTACAGGTAGTAATAGAGTTTTATATAAAAATGGTATTGAATAGATATACTATATACTATTTATAGTACAATAAGATTTATATAAGAATGTATACTTAACTAAATTACAGCACTGATAGTCTTGATATTGGTATATATTATACCGGATCCCGATTTCCTGTTTTTAATTAGTATTTTTTGTAATATAAGATAGTTATAGGTTATATATCAATTGTAAATTTAATACATCTTGTAGTATAATATATGTCATATATATTAATTGTTGTGTCCAAATATATGGAGGATGGATGGTAAAGATGTAATGAATCCCACAGAACACCTCATGGGACCTAAGTCAATCTCATCTCTTCGGGGTACACTCTCCTAATAAATAAACGAGAACAACTCTCTATCAGACAGTATTGAGTCAGCGTGGTAGGAGATGGCCCAAATCCCCCCACTATTAGGATTGGCCTATGTCGTCTAGCGGATGATGAATTGAAGATGAAGAGCCAGAGTATTCTGGACTAGCTTCACTATAATTGAATCATCTGCCGTTGAGTCATAGTCGTTAACAAATAAAGTCTTTCTTTGTTGCAGCGACGGAGCAGCTGCGGAAATGCCAGTTAAATCAGAATCCCTCGCAAGAGCCGGTACATCCCTCGAAGATAAAGCACAGCAGATTATAATGGACAAGGTGTGGAACTTCGCCACCACAAGGTCACTTAGGTACAGACTCTTGGATAACGCTGACGTGGTTATCTCTGGAAAGCAAGAAAAAGACGGCAGTTTTGGTGTAGGTTAGTAGTACTTAATATGTACATTATAACATTTTTTTAACCAAGACAATTTCCTTCATATAGTGGACTGACGATCTAGTGATGGTCGCGGGAAATTGCTGGATATAGACTTAATTTGATGATGATGACTTGATTCCAGATGGAATGATAGTCAAAAGTTAAACTGCGAAATCAAGAAGAATAACTTAGAGTTTACTGGTTGTAGGTCTCTGTTGCCGGAGACCGCGTTCATGTAATTATAACTATAATAGTTTAGTAGTTGTAGGTTTTGGTTTCTTCCTCATAATTTCGGTGTTATTGCCCCGTGAAATAAAAAAGGTCTATATTATTTAAATTTTACTGGTGTTAGATCTTTATTGCCGAAGACCGTCTAGGTAGTTATCACTGTAGCTCCTATTTCTACCGCCAAGTAGTGCAATGTGCAAACATTACTGTTCCGGTTTGAAGGATGCTGTATGCTAGTGAGATTACTGGGGTAACGAGACTTAACACCTTATTCTAAAGGCAACGAGTACAAAGGTGTTGTGTATACTATAAGCAGCGTATCTCTTACAAAAACTTAGAACTTAGAACAAAAAATGAGACTTGTGATGGTGAAGTAATAGCAAGAGATGGTAAACTTATTATGGTGTTAGAAATATAAGCTGCGATGGTACTAGTATAGTTTCAAACGAAGATATAGAGGAGTTATATGAAGATTCCATTAAATTTAAGTGGTTGTAAATTACTTTATGGCTGACTTAAACTAAGTTAATAAAACCTTTATTAATACATTTTTTATTTAATATTCTTTAGTTAAATTAATTAAAAGATAATCAACATTTCTGCTCTCCCTCACCATAAATCAAAAACAATGTAATTTAATAGACGTCTTAAATAAAAACGTTTTGGTACACCAGCAACGGTTAGACATGAATTATTAGTCGTAAATTTTAATTATACTTTGGAAAGACACGAAAGTTCTAAATTTATTTTAAAAAAAAGTATTTGAAAATGTTAAAATAACATATTCTTTGGTTAGTTTGAAATATGTGTTATGATATTTCAAAATAACCAAAGAATAAAATATGTCTGAAATATCTTTTTCATCAGCCGATGGACGTCCGTAGACTGGCAAATAGTTTAACAAGTCGTTGACCTGCAAATAAATAAATTCTACTCCGGACTAATAATTACTGTTAGTAAATTCCACGATCATGAGTTGAGGAATATGGTTATTTTTTCATCAGCCTATATACGTTTTTTTTTATTAGGTACGGGTCAATGCTTGACCACGATCCCACCTGGTGTTAAGTGGTGAGGTGGTCTATGAAGGTAAAGCGCATTGACCCAATAAGTGCCTATGCACTCTTTTCTTGTAGACGCCCACATCGTAATTGGACGGGAACACTGACGCCGGCAAGCTGTTCCAGTCCTTTCCTGTTTTTATTAGAAACGAGGAGCCAAACCTCTTTTCGCAGCATGCGCCCAGATATGCTGGCAATACTCCACACTCGACCGGACCTGTGCTTTATATAGGGTCAAAAGCTGCCCTGGAGTAAAGTATTGCCGTACTTTAGCAAGGACCCCTAAAGGACGTTAACTAATCGATATAGGCCAGCCCCAATAGTGGGGTAGTCAAGACGTCTCCTACCATACTGGCCCAATACGGGTTGGAGACGGAGCCAAAGCTTCGTTTGTTTACTATCAGGGTACACCACGAGCAGTTGGGGTTTACTTGAGTCTGGTAAAGTGTTGTGTGGGGTTTCTTACACTCCTAAAAAACAAATTACTTATTACAATTATTATCGGCTGATATTACCCAATGGTGAATATAAGTCAAACAGAAGTTACTTCTTACATGCTTTACTGGTGGTTAATCACCGTTATCGGAGACTATGTAAGTAGATACACACTACAGCTACTGTCGCATTCGATGAACAGTACTGTGCAAACATTACTATGTACCAGTTTGAATGGTGATGTATGCGAGTAAAGTTACTGGAGTAACGAACTTAACACCTTATGTCCCAGAGTGACGAGCGCAATGTGGTGCTATATACCATCTTAACAAGCGACACATTGTTATTTGCAAGGGTATCACTTAGCATCAGGTGAAGCCTTGATCTATTCGTCGCGTCAAAAAAAATTAACATATCTGTTTTCCCATTTCTAGGAGTATCAATGAAGGCACCGAAACAGCTAGAAACCGGTAGGGCCAGAAACAAGAACATTGGTCCATTCCTG
>DWLS01003515.1:0-15567 GCA_018246255.1 Pachliopta kotzebuea | reverse complement strand
CCATAAGGAGCCATTGTATAACCTTAGTATATAAGAAGCTTGTATTACTAAATAAAATCAGTTCTCTCTCAGTTTTTGTTAACTTAACATCATAGTTTGGGGCAGTAGTCACAAGCATGTAGTTAAAAACCCTTCCTCCCGATGGCTCAAGCTAACTCCCTATAGTAATTTTATTAAATAAAACTGGTTAAATAAATAAATGTAAGTAATGAATATAAACGGTAAAGGAAGTACTGGAACCCTTATCAGTTAGACCGATGATCTGGTGAAGGTCGCGGGAATCGAAAAGAAAACGATCGGATTGGAGATTTTTGGGGGAGACCTATGTCTAGCAGTGGGCGGTTATGGGTTGATGATGATAATGATGGAGTAATGTTAAAGTCGAAAACAGTTAAAATTGTATAATAGAATAAAAACAGAAGACCTTTTTTTTCGAGGAGGAAATCTTCGAAAGATAGCTTGCCTTCTGGGGGGGAAGTTAAGGTTATGTGGAGATTTTTACCCATTAATACCCCCCACGGTAGTCGTCCTCGGTATCCTCAGGTCACAGGATTTCTGTTCGGAACCAACAAGACCTGAGCAAATGAAACGATCAAGACAAAGATAAGAAAATAACTAAACAAGAAATTAAAAGATCCTTACCCAAAACACACAAGGAAACGAAATAAAGAAGTTATATAAAATCCGATTCTCTTCTACGTAGTTAACAGTTAATAAGTTGTAATGAGCACTGTAATGTGTTGCCATATTAGTTAGCGGGTTATCTTACTAATTGTTCCCGGATATCCGCTGTTATTATACAGACGTTTAGTACAAAGTTCATGTGTGGTTGGTGGTGACGAGATCATGACTAGAACTACAGGATATATTTATATCAACAGTTTATATATATTTTTATTTGTAATAGATAATAGAAATATACGTATATAATTTGTTATACTCAGCTTCATACGTCGTACATACGTTTATACATATGTCAGCTATTAAGTCGACAAAGCGACATCCCATTACGCACGGACGCACACTAAAGAAGGGAAAATATTAGTAGGGTTATACAGACCACTATTGTATTTTTCAATTCTACTATGTGATGAGGCGAGTAAGGCATTTACCTGATGGTTAGTGATACTCTTGCCCATAACAGCACTGGTTAAGATGGTATATACAACATCACATTGCGCTCGTCTATAGACGAAAGTTCGTGAGCTCGTTACCCCAGTAATTTCACTAGCATACAGTATCCTTAAACACAGTAATGTTTACACTTTACTATTTGGCGGTAGAAACGGGAGCTGTCGTGGTACATATACGGTCTCTAACGGAGACCTACTGCCAGTAGATTTTGTTTAGTTATGAGCAGACATTTCATTGGGGGTGTTTGGGGTCTCACATAACAAACTGCTTGAGGCTCTGGCTCCACACCAACCTGCATTGAGCCTGCATGGTGAGAGATGACCGAAAACCCCCGACTATTGGAGAAGGTCTAAGTCCAGCAGTGGATTTCTATCATGACATTTCATTTACCATCATATAACCCATATTTATCCCAAGAATAATATTTTAAACTAGTAATTGCCGGTTGCATACGCAATTAGAAAAACTAAATATAAAATTTATTAATCCAAAACGTTGTTACCACAGATGTATATACAGCATATGTTAGCCATTAAGTTGTCGTAGCGACATTCCATTCTGCACGGACGCACACCAAGAAAGGGAAGGTATTAGTAAGAAAGACAAAAGCCATTCTAAGAAAATTATGTAAGTTATGCTGGAAGAGATCGTTATCTCTTCCAGTTGACGTTGACGTTGACGATCAATATCGTTATGATCGTCAGTGTTAAGTAAATTTATGTATACGGAAGTTAAGTATAGGTTAATAAAGATGTTATTCAGGTGAAAGTAGGTGACGGTATCGACGCTGAGAACAAGCCCATAGGAACTTTCCCGTCGATCAAACCTGACGCGAGTCATTCCCCCGGCGCGACCTTAACTATAACACGCCAGAGGTTGAGTACCTGTGAAGATCACGAGGACGGGTACCGCACCATAGGCGGTAGCGGGTCACCTATTTTTTTAATGTTTATAACCACGCGATTTGATATTACACACTACACATAATTTGAAATATTCATTGGTGTATGCTGGATTCGAACCCGTGAACTTCGAGGAAGGCAGACGTTCAAACCACTAGGCAAGAAGATGTGGGGAACCTTTTTACCATTAGAGGCCACATTTAAATTAGGCAGCAATAAGAGGCCGCATAAGCTGATTGACGTAAGAAAGTGAATTTTGTGAAATTATTATAGTTTTTCTATAGATTTAACAATTTTAAATATAATATACATATAAAATAATTAAAAAAAAAATTATTCACTTAATGACTTATTTAGCTTTGTTTTTTGTTTGGCAGTAATTGTATATTTGGATCGAGCTTCGTAACACACAGCTTTAATTTAACCTCTAAATGTGCATCTGTAATTTGCGTTCTTAAATTTGTTTTTATTTTTGACTTGAGAGAAAATCTCGAATCAGTAGGTACTTTCGAAGCAGGAAAGTAAACGGCGAGCATATTCTCGAAGGCATGGATATTCAACAGTATTTTTCCAGACTTCTGTGGGATCCTTTTTAGCGTTAAAAAGGGATTTGATGATACTATCTTCCCATAAACCAATTAACTCCATTCAGACTAGTATTCTGACGTCATGTTACAATATCACTGTATTTGGTTGGATTTTTCGCGCAACTGTCACGGCGATGATGTACAATAGTTGTTTGAAACGAACTCTACCATTTTGTAATGGGTGGCAAAGGACCGCACAAGAACCTCGCGGAGGCCGAAGGTTCCTCACCTAAGCACTAGGCTATCACGGCTCTTAGCAAATTACCTTATCATTAGGCATCTATTAAGTTAATGCGCTTTTTCACCACAGATTACATTCACTTAACACCAGGTGGGATTGTGGTCAAGCATTAACATATACATCACACAAAATATTACTGATAAAAATCATCATTACAATCAATGATTGTCCAGTTGGATATGTACTCCATAAAGCATGGTCTTGTGTTTTCCCTTTACTGGTGGTAGGTCTCTTTTACTACAGACCGTCTGGGTAGGTACAACCGCAGCTCCTATTGCAGCCGGTAACAGTGCGAATATTACTATTTTCTAGTTTGAAAGATGTTGTACGCTAGTGAAATTACTGGGGTAATGAGACTTAACAACTATGTCCCAAAGCGCCATGTCATGGACAAGCGCATCACTTACAATCAGGGGAACGCCTTACTCTACTCGCCTCGTAGAATAAATACATACCTCAGCGAGCCTTTTTTTTTATTGGTTAAGGGTCAATGCTTGATCACGATCCCACCTGGTGTTAAGTGGTGATATGGTCTATGATGGTAAAGCGCATTGACCCAATAAGTGCCTATTCACTCTTTTCTTAAATCCCCAGCGGTTCTTTAGAGAAACATTCTACGATATGCAAAGACAGATTTCTATGGAAACATGAGATCAGGTTTTGTATAGTGTTCGTTAAGAAACTGTTTTTCTTCTCAACATATTGCTTCCATACGTACAGTAGTTTTATTTGTTACCGGTAGTAGAATTAGGTTTTACAATAAAGAGATGAGACAGTAAAGAAATACCAGGTTTCATATTCTTTGATGATGATAGCGCTGATCCGTCCTTTCTTGGACCACGGGGTCCAAGGGGTATCAGAGCAGGTCCTGGCGTGTTTTTATAAATACCTTTAAAAGCTAGAAGTTCATCACTTGTCCCACACAGTGTTGGGTTTCGAACTGATTGTGCAATATACGCAGTTCACAATAACTCTATAGAAATTGCTATGTGCTCGTGCCAATGAAACTATCTACCGTAATTTATTATAATCTCCCAGATCTTATCAACAGCTTCTTTACGGATTTACCTCATGCCAAATTAGAGCTTAATTATATCCCTCGAGGTATATTATAGGTTTCAAACGGGATGTGCAATCACAATAATGCCATAGGTTGAAGCCGTTATAGCCTAGTGATTTGAATGCGGGCCTTCCATTCTGATAGTACCGGGTTCGAATTCGGCCTGCACCAATGAATTGTTAAATTTTCGTGCAGTTAGTATAACACCAACTAATATCAAGTGGTTTAAGTCTGATTCAAACCGCGTGGTTATAAACCTAATAAAAATAACGCCATAGAAATTGCTATGAGTTCGTACCAATGCGACCGTAATTTATCTTAATCTTAGCAACAGCTTCTTGGAGGCTTATCCACATGCCAAATTAAACCTTGACTGTATCGCCGAAGGTTTATTATTCAGTATACTTGAATGTTACGCTTGTTGCTAGCAGAGGAAGCGTAGAAAATTTTAAATTTAAATCGTGTGGTGTTACAATTTTATTTTTAGCATTGAACGTAACGCACACTGCATTATAATATACGCCATTTCTAATATGACCTAACTTTTTTTTTAATAACAAAAGAAATTCTTGTAAAAATCACAAAATTTCTTCATAAGATAGAGCAGGTCTCCGTTACCGGGGCCTTTGGGGTCGATTGTGTTCCGGTTTGAAGGGTGCTATATGCTAGTGAAATTACTAGGGTAACGAGACTTAACACCTTGAGTCTCAAGGCGAAGAGTGCAATGCAGTGCTGTTTAAGATGGTATATCTGTTATGAGTGTATTACTTACCATCAGGTACATTCTTGGCAGTTATAATGGACTGGTGTTAGTATTGCCTTCTCCATTCCACATAGCAGTCTGACGGATGGTCATCACATAGACATGTGGGTTTCCTCATGATGTTCTCCTTCACCGTCAGAGCACGTGGTAACAGTTGGAGTTATACTAAATTCACATAAATTGAATAATCCATTGGTGCAGGCCGGATTAGAATCCGTTACCTTCGGAGCGGAAGGCTGGCGTTCAAACCACTACGCTATCACGGCGTCGAAGATAATGGATAGCCTTATCTTAATACTAAGTTGCTTGAGAACGGATTTGTTCGTTATTGCTTTTCAGGGTATACGCTGCATTTCTGTATAATAATCTCCTTTCTCTTTCCACTTATATCTCTGTTCATCTTTTTGATCTTCCCCTCATCCTTTTTCTTACGACTTTCTCCTCTCCCTTATCATATTTATATAGTTTAGCTTGCGAAGTCTAGAACCGCGAGTTTTGGGATCGATGAAGCATTCGCGGCAATAA
Organism: Pachliopta kotzebuea; assembly: GCA_018246255.1. NCBI lineage: Eukaryota > Metazoa > Arthropoda > Insecta > Lepidoptera > Papilionidae > Pachliopta > Pachliopta kotzebuea. Next base: position 10,355 of record DWLS01003515.1, on the reverse strand, counting down.
TAGTGCCGAGGGCATCATGACCAAAAAAAATGTATCATAATACAAATGAAATCCGAATAGATGTATATATGAGATCGAAGTCCGACCAAGGACAGAGGTCGTGGTATCAAGCAAACGGTTAGTTTACACGGGCGAGTGATTAAAAGCATGCACTCGTCAACATCGCACTGTAAACACGCAGTTTCCTTGAACACGTATTGTACTGCGCTGTAGGATTCTCGGTATACTCACATACTTACTTTATAGTCAACTTTTACCAGGCTTTAAAAGAATGTATTAAAATACTTCATCAGCCGATAAACGTCCAAAGCTGGACATAAGCCTCCCATTACAATTGGCAAATTTGGTACATCTCCCACCATACTAGTACCTAGTCTCGTATGTTCCTCAGCTTGCTGATTTATATGTTGATTATGCTGTTGGCTTGGGTCCCGGGATTTTGTGTGTGGGACTCCATACACCTCCTTAAAGTTGGTCTTAAAGAAATTTGAAAAAATAACAACTCAAAGGGTCCCACACAACAACTAACGAGACGAAGATCACCTGCTCGTGATGCACCCAGCTAATCAACAAACGCGGCTCTGGGTCATCACAAACCTGCATTAGGCCAGTGTGTTGTGAAATAGCTCAAATCCCCCTTTTTTAGACGACGCCTATGTCCAGCTGTGGACGTCTATCGGCTGATGATATGAGTCAGATAGTAATTACTTCGACTGTACATTTACAAAATTCTCAGTGATTTTGAGACGGTCAAGTCCTGCTCAGAATCGTGAAGCGATCCTCATTTTTTACTAGTCCAGGGTGACAAAGGCGAGGTGGACTAGTGCTTGTCGTAATCCGCGGATTTGTATATTCAATGCAATTTTGTCCTTTAATTATTCATTTTAATACCTTGAAAAACCCTGGTATTTTCCTATGACTTATTTCTCTTAGAACCATGACTCAATTATCTTTCATTTCTGCGTTACTTGTACCCAGTAATTTTTGAGTGAAGTTTTTATTAAAAAAAAAGCATTAAACTGGGTGAGGGAGACGAGTAAGAACATCCTCGCCATTACTTTGCCTTTCGACGGGATTTTTTTTATTTATGACGGGTCGAGCAAGGTATTCATCTGAACCTGGCGCAGGTAAAGCTGGTATACACAGCACCACACCGCGTTCGTTGCCTTGAGACATGAGTTGTTCAGTTTCGTACCCCCAGAAATTTCACTAGCATACAGCACCTTTTAAACCGGATTATATTAATGTTTGGACATTGGTATTTGGAGGTAGAAATAGAAGTTGCGTTGGTATACAGTCTACCCGGCCACGGAGTTCTAGCACCAGTAGAAATGGCTTTCAAGAAAAGGGCAGCCTGAGACCGTTACCAACATGTGCGGTCTTCTCATTGACTTCTTTATTTTCTAAGTTATTTAAATTTTATACTCGATTAAGAATTATTTTATCAAACACACCGTACACGTTCAATTTAATACTTGCATTGTTTATCGCTGCGGTTGTAGTTCTGTTTACGTCATGCTTTATTACGTGTTTTCATTTAATACTTTTAATTAGTCACAATATTATGAGATTGCTTAATACCACTTAGATTACTTTGGATAAGAATTATGACTCCATTTAAATCTCTTAATCAAATACGAAAAATAATAAGGTTGTGTTTGTCTCTTTGATGTGGGTGATACGAAAAAACGTATTAATCTAATGACAGGTGCTTTTCAGTAATGCTTTATAAAAAAAAGATTTTTATTAAAAAAATATTACACGACTTATTCGTTACTAGTTTTTTGTATTACAGTAAAGATACTTCTATTTGCATAATATTGACAGTTGCTGCGTGAAGAAGTCATTCAGCGAAGTAAGGCCAAAGTCATTGTTTGTAATCAGTTTTTTAGTTCCTGTAATGCAAATTTAATATCTAAGCATGAAACCAATGGAAACTGTCACTTAAAGGCTTGTAATAAATATTTTTTTTATATTCGACGAAGCGACTAGCAAGGCGTTCACTTGATGTTAAGTGATACGCTCGTTCTTAAAATGGCACTGGTTAAGATGGTATACACAGAAGCACATTGAATTCGGGTTGAGACGTAAGTTATTAGGTCTCGTTACTGCAGTAATTTCACTAGCATACATCACCTTTCAAAATACAACGCAGTAATGTTTGCACATTACTGTACCTACCAAGACGGTCTCCAGCAATGGACCTACCACCAGTATCATAAGCAGGGTGTTATTATACGGTAGTACTTTGATCAGGGAAAAATATACACAAGCTCCTCCAATTTTCTGTTAGTTTGTAACTGTGCTATAAACTTGAATCAGTTTACACTTTGATCACCTCTTTTCTATATTTTTACTCCTTTTTGGCTGTAGACGGGTATAAGATGTCAGACACAACAATTCACAGGATCCAAGCCAACCTCGGCTGCTAATCAACAAACGAGGCTCTGTCTCCGCACCAAGCTGCAATTGGCCATCGAGGTGAGAGACGGCCCAAATCCTCCCCATTTTAGGGCAGGCCTATGTCCAGCTGTGAAAGTCTATCGGCTGATGATAATTGACTATAGAAACAGTTTGCTAATTCCCTCAGAGACGAAGATTTGATACCCTAGTGGTTTGAACGCTGTCCTTCCGCTCCGTAGGTACCGCGTTCAAATCCAGCCCGCACTTACGAATTTTTCTATAAACATGGTATAACACCTCTTAATATCACTTGTTTTAAGACATGTATCAAATCGTGTGGCTGTAAACATTAAAAAAAATCAACCAAAGGCAAATGCCACTAACTACAATGATTATTGTCCATAAAGTGGCGGTAGTAACAGAAAATAATATTACCCTGGATTAGTTCCAATTCTCTCGCGTAATACTAAAATGTAAACAAAAGAAGCTGTACGGGATGATTTTTTATATACATTTCGCGCAGTTTCAATAGTATCTTCAGGTAATTGTCTATGTTTGAAAAAACGTCACATTGTTATTAATTTTTTTTGAAACAATAGATAATGCTTGACCTTGATCCCACCTGGTGTTTAGTGCCGATGTAGTCTGTGGTGGTAAAGCGCATTAAATTTGAAGATACCCATATAATATTTGTACGGGAACAGGGACGCCGGCAAGATGTTCCTTTCTTTTGCTGTTCTTATTAAGAATAAGTAGTGTGTTTTTAATTTTTTTTTATTATCAGGGATAGCCCTGCTGTAATAAATAAATGAAATAAAATCCTTATTTTCCGACCTTGAGTATACATTAGGTTAGTAAATGTTAGTAACAGTATACTGTTTCTTTATAATGTTACTTATATTAGTTTAAATACTAAACCTAAGTTTTAAAAGTGGTCCATACAAAATTGTGAAACTTTGGTCACCCACAACTCGGGAACCCGACCACATACCAACAAAACTCCAACGGCTCTGATCTTGTCTAAGCGAGAACTGTCTGTATGACTAGTTCCAGCACCAGCTCCTACCCCTTGTAGTTCTCGAGATTGAAAATTGTTGACGGACAGACGAACGGACATTGTCGTTTAAATAAGGATAGTGTATCAAGAAAATCATGAGGAATATTGTTCTCGAGTAAATACAAAAATAATATTTCTCACAATTTCTCTATAAGAAAGATTTTTGATCGGGCAATCGGGTCTTGCAGCCGTAGGGTAGTGAATGTGAAAGCGACCCTACCACGCGCCAACAACGCGGAAGCGGGCTCTCGGGGTGGTTTTTAGTGGGTGCGAGTCCCACACAGTCCCTTCCGCCACCCCCGTGGCGGGAGGGTAGGGCATTTTCCCCCCCCCACAAAAAAAAAAGGGTCTTGCAGCCATCATCATCGAGATGCTGTTGGTACTACCTCCTAGACGCTGCACCATGGAGGCTTCTTTTTTGATAATGGCGAGGAATCCATATACGCGCTTCCGCAAACATTCCCGATGCACTTCAGCAGCCCCAACAGCATCCTGAATATGTTGCTATTAGTGCTGCTTCTGCTTTTAGTTTAACCTCGTAACCTCATAGCATCTCTGCATCATGCAAACTAGACTGGAAGATAATGCCAAAGGCTTTAATTCGACCTTTACACGATTTGTCTAAATAAATACCTTTAAGACCCAGTTCTATTGCAGTTATTTTTTGTACTAGTTAGAGATTTCCTTGGGATATCAATAATAGAGAGGAAAGTAAGATAACCTAAAATGAATACCAAAATAAGTTTCTCCATGTTTTACACAATCATCTCGACAGTCTACTAATACTCTCATTGATTAGATTGCCTTAATTATTAACGCCAATTACCCAGAGCTCTCATTAGGTGATAGTGCCTCATTACCATTTGTTATTTTGTCTATATCATTAAGCTCAATTTCTTAAGAATTCAACGCAGTCATATCGTAATTTTCTTTGTTCAGTCCAAGAATTTATATTATCGGACTTCCTCCGTACCTTTGTCTCAGTTCGGGGTCGTTGAGTCATCCTTCAGTTGGCTCGAGTCTGTTGCTCTACCAAAATAAAACTTGAACGGGAACGTCGTTTTCGTTAAACAAATCCAACATCAGCCGATATACGTCCACTGCTGGACAAAGGCCTCCCCCAATAGTGAGGGATTTGGCCGTCTCCAGCCATGATGGTCTAATGCAGGTTGGGGGAGCCGGAGCCTTGTTTATTGATTAGCAAGGTGCATTATGAGCAGGTGGGGTTGGCTTGGGTCCCGATAAGTTGCATATGTTAGGGACTGCATAATTCAGTCCCCAGGACGGGCTTTGCCAGCATAGCATTAGAAGCTGCGGTTGTTTTCCCAACTGAGATCCCATGACCTCTCCAAACGCTGAGGAAGACCACCGTGGGGGTATTAGTGGGTAATAATCAACGCATAACCTTAACTTCTTCCCAGAAGGCAAAGTATTTCCCCCCAAAAACAAAAGTCTTGTGAGTTTTTTATTGAACAAATCCAAATTTATTTAATCTTTAACTACATATAATAAGATGTGAAACTTTTTAAATTATTGCATGTCTTTTTAAACAGAAGAATATAATGAGCAATTACATTACAAATGAAGTTCTTACGTCTCTCATTGTTCTAGTAATTCAAACAATGAATATTTTTTAAACAATTTATATTTCTTCCCGTATTTTATAAGCGTTACGTTCCAAATTAGTTGTAAAGTTCTGAGATGATTTGTCCATGTCACGTTAAGTGGCGTGACGAAAGATAAAGTGATACGCATTGTATTCATCACATAAAATGTATGATCTTAATTGTTCACTGATTGAACTAAACCAGGGGTCGGCAGTCTGCGGCTCTTTAGATGTGTGGGGCTCTTTAGCTCCGCACGTAAATATTATTTTTATAAGAGTATTTTAATGATTAATAACCATTTTTTTCTATAAAGAAAAATCTACTTGCTTGGAGAGAAAAAAAATTTCGTCTCTTTAAAACCTATGAAATTTTGTTAATTGTAATGTTTGAGTTTTCTGGCTCAAGTGTTGCCGACACTTGAACTAAACAGTGTATTGTTGATTCTGAACGAACGAATTGTATGTTGATAAGAGTATCAGAAATTTTGCGGTGGTTGACAACCTCAGCAAGTGGTTTGATTTTTTTTTTCAATTATACACTTCCTAACCACAAACCCAACAAATGTTTTATGATAGTCTTTTACTACACTAATAAAGTCATTTTTATTACATCAATTATATGGATATATGAAATAGAGTTGTACGTACCAAAAAAAAATTTTGATTGAAATTTCCAAGGTTACAAGTGCGTGAGTTGAGTCAATGATCTGGTGCTTTTGGTGACAGAAAACATTGCGATGGAACCGGTTTGTTCCGTGAACAATAAGCTTTGGTACAAATGTACCACCATGCACTAGACCAGCGGGGTTGAAATATTTCCTTGACTCTCCTTATGAGAGAAGTTTACAAATTTTTAATATTGGTAGGTGGTATTATTGACTGTATGTTATGTTTCCTTTAGAATTAATCCTGTACTATGCTGTTTTATAGAATAATAGCCTAACGTTTTGAACGCTTGCCTTCCACTAAAGTACCGGTTCGAATCCGGCCTGCACCAATGAATTTTTCAAATTATGTGCAGTAAGTATAACACCAATTATCACGTGCTCTGACAGTGAAAGAAAACATGAGGAAACCTTCATATCTATGTGATGACCATCTGTAGTCGGACTAGTATGTGGAATGGAGAAGGCAATGCCAACACCACTACATTATAACTGATAAAGTCGTCGTGTGGTTCCACTACACATGATGACCACGACCCAGTCATGAGGGAAATAAGACTTAGAAGAAGATCATTAGAGAACATGTATTTAATTAGTTTATATGCAAATGATGTTGATATACGAATCTGATGAAGTGACAAGATGAGCAGGAGATCACAGGCGATGGTTAAGATGGTATACACCGCACCACATTGTGCTCGTCGCCTTGAAACGTAAGGTGTTATCGTTACCCCAGTAATTTTACTAGCATACAGCAGCCTTCAAACCGCGACACAGTAACGTTTTGCATTATTATTTGGCGGTAAAAATAGGAGCTAACGAGATGCTGTTCTGATGTCAAGTCTTCGTCAGAAACGTCAGTATCAAAACATGATCATGCGTCAGAAAATCTAGATTGTTCCCTAAGATCATAAGATTTCCAGTTTATCTGATTAGCTTCTCGACCTATATGTCTTACGTCATAATTACATATTTCCATCGCTTATGGACTAAGCCAATCAAAATAACATTATATTACGCATAAATCGCTATGTTGTTGATATAAATAATATAATATTATGTATTACCTATGCAAATTTAATGATACTCTACCGTAGTCCTGTTTAGGTGAGTATTAATGTTTATATACAAAACAACATTGTTTTTACATGACATGTTTATATTTTAACATAAATATTAGTTAAGGTAATACCAGCAGTATTGGTGGTAAACAATCTCCAGTAAAAGACTTACCACCAAATAGAACTGAAAGTATTTTTTTCTGTGATTTTTATATTTAAGCTAAATCATTTGTGTATATAAATAGGGTTTTAGACTTATTCCAATGAGTACTAGATAAAAAATATATATATTGTTTACATCCTACTAATAATTACCCTTTCTTTGCGTGCGTCCGTGCAGAATGGGAAGTCGCTATGCTAACTTACTGCTTAACATATGCTATATATATAGCTATGATAACAACGTTTTGAATTTTTTCCTTTTTTGTTGGACAACTACTAATATAATTAAAGTGCGGAAACAAGTAGTAAAGCTCTTATTTTGTATACCCTTGTTATCTTATCAGCGTGTGGAGCCGGACAATGCGAGATCAGTTATCTCAAGAGATACAGCATCCGCCTAAGCTTGTCTGTTATCATAAGAGAAGGCGGGTTAATGAATTATATTTTAAGAATAAAAAATTTAAAGTACCACCGATAAATAATTAGATTACATATATATTTATTTATTCTCGTTGTACTCCATCAAGGTATACAGAGCGGACTTAATGTTGGAACAGCGCTCTTCCAGCCAACCCTGGTCGGCAGGGGATATTGCAGGTGAAAGTGTAACAGCTGATGTATACATTCAATAATCAGTTTATATATAGCTATCTTCTTCTAAGTCGTATGTCCTCATGACTGAGGGTTGTGGTCATCATGTGCAGTAAACCACATGACGACTTCCTCGTCAGTTATAATGTAGTGGTGTTATCATTGCCTTCACCATTCCACATAGCAGTCTGATGAATGGTCATCACATAGATATGTAGGTTTTTTCATGTTCTCCTTCACCGTTACAGCACGTGATATTAAGTGTTGTTATACTAACTGGATATAAATTGAAGAATTCGTTGGTACAGGCCGGATTTCAACCTGGTACCTTCAGAGTAGGAGGCTGGCGTTCAAACCACTAAGCTATCATGACTTAGTGGGAATTTGAGTCGTTTCCACCACGCTGGTCCAATGCGGGTGGGAACCAGAGCCTCGTTTGTTGATTAGCAGGGCGCACCACGAGCAGATGAGGCTGCCTTGGGTCCCTTGAGTTGTTATGACCTCAAGTTACGTAGTACGCGTAGTGATTTCGACAATTTACAATCAGACGTGTAAACCATCATCACCATCATTTCGACGGATGCACGCCCACTGTCTCATAAGTCTCTTATAACGTATTCCACAGAATACGATCTCGTGCTGTTTGGATACAATGGTTTAAATACATTTAAATATATTGAACATGCTAACGTTGTGTGTCTGTGTACTGCACAGTAGCTGCAGATGCAGAGGTTAAGTGGTCTCGTGTATAATTGAATGCGATCCTCGCTCCTCGGTATCGAAGTTCATGTTAGTGAATGAGCTGATAAGCCATACAGACAGTTCTAGATGAAATTCAATTGAAAGCGAGAACGTCTGGAAGCTACGATAATTGATATCAGTCGTTGTTATACTGATACGTAACATTGAACAATACATTGGTGTAACCGGGATTCGAACCCGACACCTACAAAGTGGGAGGCAGGCGTACAAACCACTATACCAGAATTCCCTAAACTTTTTTGTGTCGTAGACCCCTTGGCATGTGTTTCCGTGTTGTGTAGACCCCCTACTTACCTGATATTGATCTCCTGTAAATTTCTTACTGTAGTGAAGTTTAGTTTTAAAAATTTATACGTTTATTAATTGAATTTAAATTAAAACTACTCAAAATAAAATTTTGTATCTGTTATGTAAAATATACGTAACATTAAATATACTGTAAATAACATAAGCAATAAGTTAATATTTTTAGTGAGAAGGATGTGTTGAGATCCACTATCGCGGACCCCCATTTTCATTTCATGGTCCCCCAAATTTTTTTTCGCTGACATAGACGCCTTGCTGGTTGTCATAGATCCCCTTGGGGTCGATATAAACCACTTTGGGAATCACTGCACTAGACTATCACGGCTTGCCATAGAGTTTTATATTTAGCATCATCATCAGCTGTGATACGATCACAGCTAGATTTTTTTTAAACTATCATTCCCTGTAAATTGGGACAAGGAATTTTTCTAATCTTTTTATTATTTCTTTCTATGCCTACTACATCACAGCTTCATAGCTTTCTTTACTCATACCATCTTCTATAACTCTTTCATAATACTCTATTTACATTTTTCTCTTCTTCCACACTTCGAACGCTACTTTTACTGCTGGACTTTAGCTTTACCAAACAATGGGAATATTTGGGCCATCTCTCACCACGCTGGCACAGTGCGAATTGGTGGCGAATCAGAGCACCATTTATTGATTACCAGACTGCACCAGGAGCAGGTAAGTTAGTCTCGGCCCCATGAAGTGCTTGCGTGGGACCTCTTACACCCCTTATTTATACTTATTTATTTAAACTCATTACATTCCTATTGTTAAAATTAACTTTTTCGTCTACGGTTAAACATATACTAAACAGTAGTTAGCAAAATTCTTTTGGATTTAAAGAGCTCTGTAACTAGTTAAATTACTGACATAATAAGGCTTAAGGTTTCATGTCTTAAGAGAATAGACAGCGCAATGTGGTGCAGAATCCTCATATTTTTTTTTACTACGATATAAATCAGTTCCTTTATCTAATGTCAAATAGTAATGTGTAAACATTACTGTGTGACAGTTTGAAAGGTGATGTATGATAGTAAAATTGCTGGGGTAACGAGACTTGGAAACTTACGTCTTAACCCGACTAGCGCAATGTCGTGCTGTTTAAGATGGTATGTATTAAACATCACTACATTATTATGAGGAAATTTACATATATATTAATGAAAATACTGGGGTAACGACACTTACCAACTTACGAGCGCAATGTGGTGTATATACCATTTTAACCAGCGTTATGGGAAAGTGAAGACTTAACAACAAACGTCTCAAGATGTATACGATCATACCCTACGAAATGTTATGAGTAGACGTATCACTTATGATAGGTGATCGCGAACGGTCTCATCGTGTCGTCTGATAAACAAAAAAAATTCAAACCCGTTTCAAATGCAACCAGTTTAACAACCGTCTAATCGTGACTGGAATTATTCAACGCACCCAAAACATACTACTTCAAACAAATTCATGTACCATGACAACGCATACGATTTGAATAACTATTAAGTTTACTTACAATTATTTTTCCTACGCGTAATTTTCCAATGTTGAATTTAATACAAGTAATTCAAGTATTAGGTAAACATGTAACCAGCTGTGAGTTCAGTAGGAGATCCAGTCGCCTTGTACAATGCAGATGATGACCACTTAAGGGGTTTTATTTATTTATTTTGCGGAAGACCAACAGCCGTTTACACAAAATAGGTATAATATTTAACAATAAAAATAGCCAA
>DWLS01003514.1:0-15570 GCA_018246255.1 Pachliopta kotzebuea | reverse complement strand
GTTCGAGACGATTCGTGATGACTCTCGAAAACAGCTTGTAGACGTGGCTCAACAGTGCTATGGGCCGATAGTTCTTTCAAAATTCATTAAGCACTGAATTAACATTTTATGTGGATAAATATAAACAATTCATTGTTTGTAAAATTTAATGATATCCAAGTAAAAAAATATACATAACTACAGACATCCTGAATATTCAATATCACAACAGTATTTAATGTAATGGCTTCCTAAATTTCGTGTCGCTTTTTTATTCAATCAAATCTCAGTCAAGAAATTATAATCCGAACATAATTTTCAAAATATGTATATCATCATCAATATCAATAGCCTGCGGAAAAATATGTGAATAAATAATATTATTTATACAATGCAAATGCAGAGAAGAAGCATTGAAAAGATATCAAAAATGAAAAAACAAACATGGGTTATATAGTCAAGTTAAAAGATTGCTATGAATAATGCTTTTAGGAAGAGAGGACTTCAAGTGTCAAGCATAACAGAAGATCTGGTTAAGTTCGAAGGAAGCCGCTAGATTCAGGCGTCGCAAAATCAATCGAAGTGAAGATGCTTATGTATATAAGTATATAAGCTTATATATAATAATTATATAATAAATAATATGTCTATCGGCTAATAACATATTATTATCAGAACTTTACTATAATTCAATTTAATTTTTGGCTATTTCTTTATTATAGAATATGACTACAGTAGGGACAGTACAGTAGACCCTAAATTGATTCAATAATAAATAACGCTTGTAGCTGCAGACTGTCCATAATATTAATACGACTGCCGTTTCATTCAATTTAATAATTATATGTAATTTATTACTGTACATCTATTTACTTATTACTGTAAGTGGCCAATTATTCACGTTATAATGTAATTCTTAACGTCTATTTCTGTCATTAACACTGACGTCAGCAGTCAGAAACAAACACATTCATCATTGACGGGTATCCACTTATTGTTCCAACGCTGCGGGCAACCTTTCGGAATTGTTCGCTATTTTAGCTGACAGGGATACGGATATCCTGTATTTCCGTAGGGTGAAACAAAATATATAGCAGTAAGGCGCTATAAAACGACGTTTAATTGCTTTATAACTTAAAGTTGTTTCACCAATCAATCTTGATAGATGCTAAAAGAGAATGAGTTTAAGAAATATATACAATTGTATTATAAATGAAATGTTCTTAGCTTGAAATAAGCCTTAAATAATATTTAAAACACTAAAACTTGTTATAAACAGTATAGTTATAAATCATATGTTTACTATACTTTAATTTGCTAATGCCAAACTTTTTAAATATATGACTTAGTTATAAAAAGTTTCGATGCTATTATAGCCTATGTATCTAGAAATTGACATAATATACCGGCGGCACTTTATTTAGGCAGAAGTGTACAGTGGTTAATGACCCGAATTCAATTTAGCTAAAAGCAAACACAGAGTAGCGCTTACATTAGGTTGGGAAATGAATTTGGCAAAGCATTCATGTGGGATTGCGTATATAGCTTTGAATCGGCATAAAACAATATATTTTTTCTTTCAAATTTACTACTGTGTAGTAAGGAATGTTTCCTTTTAAATAACCAATCAAATATTCGTCGTAGTTGTGTACCTTGGCCATGAAAAAAACTGTAGTCAATTGAGATGATAACGATGTTTATAAGAAACCACTGCAAATAATATTTTGGAAGAAAAATCATGGAAATGTTAGTTTTGTTTAGACAAAAATTAGTTTTCGTATGTGTATATGATTTTTTATGCATAATAGTGAGCACCCAAGAAAGTTAGGAAATGAGTAAGATGTTCTAAACCATAGAATCGAGTGCTTGTTTAGTGAATACCTATACCATGACATGACCTCAAATTAAATTATTGTTTTATGCCTTTTATGTAATATTTAAACTTACCTTATAATTTAAAATTTGTACGATTTCTTCGTCTTACTTTAGTTTTTGTGGAGGAATTCATAAAGTCAACTATTACCGGAATAATAAGTTAAGATATCAATTACGCAAATGTAAGCGGACAGTCATTGCCATATGTTGTTATAAATATGATTATAACGTTATTGTTTCAGCCTTTAGATGTAGAAGAGGGTACTATTGATCTGTACCTAAAAACTTAGACAGCTTGTCATGGGTAGTAAGTTATTAAAAGTTATAGCGAAAACAGCTTTTTTATAGATTTGTTTCTTAGCTGCTTTCTTTATAACGCCGAGAGTAGAATTGTGGAGAGAATATTACAAACCTTACTGGGGATATATAATATGAACGTACGTATGTTTTAATACGAAAGATGTATTTAAATAAAGTCTAGATATACGGTAAAGCGAGGGCAGATTGAGGGGAGCCGTGAGCGTTTGGCGCACAGTAAATATATTAAGCAGACAGGGGCATTCATTTCAAGGATGGAGTGCGGCCAACCGTTAGGAGATTTATGAGAGGATGCAGACCCCCGCAGTAGTGCAAACATCGATGAAGATGAAGTCCCTACATTCTGTTCCATATTGACGGATGAACGTACTTGGTCTAGACCTCGAACGTTACATGATAGATGATTGAAAAGAAGAGTTATCTATAGATAGTTTTTAAAAACTTCAGAACTAGTTTTAACAGTGAACTTATATTATTATTTTTAACGTAAAGCTATAAGCTTACTTTTGGTACATACTGTATATAATTATAGTAATATACATTGTGGCATGTCTCTGTTTTTTTTTTTCTTATCGTTTTCCTTCGTGTTGTGGGTAAGGGTTTTGTTTTTGAATTTTTTATTTACTTTCATTTTTTCTTTTTCTCTTTCTTTTACCTAAAACTAGTCTACTTTCATTCAACATTTCTGCCTTTCATTTTTTTCCATATCTTCTCTCAGGCATCGCCTCTCAGTCCAAAAATCGCCGCATTTTACATTTCATACTATTTTTTCAATTTATTGTCCTTTATGTATTACATTCTATTTCTTGTTTCTATTGTTACATTTCTTTCATTTTATACTTTTGCTGTTACAATTTTATTTCTCTTACATCTTTTCGTCTATTCATTCCCTGTTTTGTTTAAGTTTCTTTCTATCTCTTTTGCAAATCTTATAAAGATGCGGCGACTCGTCTTCACTCATCTCTCCGAGCTCGATCTCCGCATCGGCTCTGTCTCACAAATAAGGGACGGCAAGTCTCTGTTGCCGGAGACCGTCTGGGTAGGTACAAACGCAGCTTCTATTTCAACCGAGTAACAGTTATGTGCAATCATTAGTATGTTCCGGTTTGAAAGGCGTTGTTGCAAATGAAATTACTGGAGCAACGAGACTTAACAAGTTATGTCTCTAGGCGACGAGCGTAAAGTGGTGTTGACTATCGTTCTAGCTAGCGCCACGTTGTTATGAGCAAGCGTATCACTTACCATCAAGTGAACGTCTCGTTCGTCTCGTCGCTTCGATGAATAACAATAATAAAGTTTTAATTTATTTACTGAACCCTATTTATAAAATCAACGAAACCGTAAGATTTAAAAGGTCACAAATAATTCAGTTACAATTTATTCTGAAATCAACAAGATTTTTAAATGAGACATTTTATAAATAGTTCCTTGTAAATATTTGACTTAGAGGCCTTTTAGTAAATGTAATTAATTTTCATTTTTATATTCAGTCTAACTTAAACGACAGGAACAAGGATATTCTACTTTAAGGTTTTTAATTATGCTTGTTTAATGTACAAAGTTAAATGTAAACTAACTCTTATACCTCTCTATATGAAATATTTTCTATGACAATTAAAAATTAATACGTTGACAGTAAATATTATTTATATATGCTAAATATCCTAAAACCAATATTTGCTTAAACTCTTTCAATAACAAGATTGTATTTAATAAAATCTAGATTATGTATTATGAAAAGTTAGACTTCTTTTTAAATTATATAATTGAAGTATTTGGACTAATACTCAACGGCAAGTGTCTGAAGACTGGTTTTAATAATCCTTTGGGTAAATAACCGAGTTCCAAAAATTGTATCAGAGGTCCCCTGGTTTGATACGAAAGCGAGGTTTGCTACAGTCGTTATTTCTCTTACGTATAAGGTTTATTTATTTTAATACACATTTAAATGTATAAAGTAACTATCTAAAGTTTTTATCGTTTATATAAGAAACACACTATATTTATTAATTATTAAACTTTTTCTATAATTATTCATAAACTCGACCGTGCATTTGGCATGTACAAGACCTGCGTGACCACAACTTGATATTATCAGCTGAATGTTCTGGCCCCTCTACTCGTTATCACAGAAAAGCCTTAAAGGAGGAAATAAATGATTATAGGTAGTAAACATGAGGTGGATAAGTATGAAAATTATCCAATAAGCCTCTACGGATATATAAGTAAAGATCTTATTTAAATTAAGTAATTATCGTGTTCGTTAATTTTCTACGTATTTTTGAGAAGGATCATTACCAGATACCAATTATAGCCACGGTAATTGATTGAAAAGCAGAACAGTTTATAAATGGCAGCGTATTTCGATGAAGTAATTTTGAATTTATTTTTTGATACGTTGTTATAACTAGATTATTTGACACAATTCTTAAATTCTATAAATTTTACTTTTACGTAGTTTGTTTAAGTAATATCCCCTCTTTCCGCTTTAAAGCAGTGATGGTTACGAAAGGAATGAGGTGAGAAATGCTCTGACTATATAATCATCGCGGAATACTTAAAGCTTTTTAATCATTATCTAAAGTTCGATCTACGCAGTATATGTAATATTGACGAAACTATAAATCATTAAACAATATATAATACATAATCATTTATTTAAAACGTGTAAATGTGTTGGTGGTAGATCTTTGTTGTCAGAGATCGTCTATTAGGTACCACCGCAGTTCGTATATCTACCGCCCAACATTTCTGTGCAAATATTAATGTGATGCGGTTTGAAAGGCATTATGGTTAGTGAAATTACTGGGGTAACGAGACTTGACGTGTTCTGTCTCAAGGTGGCGAGATCAATGTGGTGCTATGTATGCCATCTTAACGCCTCGTTATTATGGGCAAGGGTATTTACCATGAGGTGAACGTCTTATTCCCCACCAACCCTCATCGGACCATCGTGGTGGGATACGGCCTATATCCCCGCACGATTGGGGTAGACTTATATCTTGCAGTGGAGTCCTATCGTCTGAGGAAATAACGTCTTGTTCGTCTCGTTGAAAAATAAAAATGCATGTATGCGTAAGTATAAGTATGTACCATATAATGACTATTATTATTATTTTAGCTTTAAACCCAGACTTCACCTATCACAACATCTTTCACCTCCTAGGTTGACTGGTAGATATTGTCTGTAGGCATCAAATGCGCCTATCGGACCCTACTTTTAGGTGTTGAAAAAAAGTTGTTAAAAAAATAAAATTCAATAAATGTTTATTTCTATAATAATCTAACGCCGCAAAATGAACATGAATCAAAAACATTTTTCGGAGGGCGCGGTATTTATAAAAAGAGCGTTAAGAACCAGCGCTAAGTTGGCAGGCAACAATTACTGTTGAACGTTTCTACACGCGAACCCCACTTGAACCGACGTACCTGTTTAGACTTAAACCGTCGCCCTTATTTACAGGCGATAAGATTTAAACTCGGCTACTGTTTGACACGGGGTTTGAGGAAACGTGTAGTTAAAATGTTAGCTTCAGAAGACTGTAATAAAGGGAAATTATTTATGTTACTTATATCGCACATGCAAGGTTATTCGACTACTTCCTTATTAAGAAAGCTTTAAAACTCCAAGCTTAATATGGCGACCTGCAATTTGAAATACGTGGTGGGTAAAAATGGTACACGCTATCAAATTATTTCAGAACAATTTATTAAATTAGGGTTTGCTTCTACTTTTTGAATTAGCAGTGGGAAAAACGAAGAACAATGTTTATTACACAATCGTTCATCGGATAAAACAAATTGCGTTTATAACTTAATAACAGCTTACTTAAAAATAAATTGATTTAAGTAAATTGTAATTAGCTGTTAATTATAACTTAATTAAATGAATATATCAAAACATGATTTGTAAATTATACACACTAAATGAATTTAAGTATTAAGAATGAGCTATAACTTATTAAGTTTCTAAACAATTGAGAACCATCAAAAACATTAGTCAATTTTATTATTTTCAAATATTTTGTTTTTGTTCTATTATATATATAAAGAATAGTCAATTGCCACCTTGATCATTTGCCACATTTTGTTTATATTTTTGTTGTTATCTTTTATTACAGTAAAACTATATTTTATATAAATTATACAAATAATACGATAAATAGTAAATCAAAGAACTAGTGACAATATTTTGAAGTAAAGCAAGCAAACGATCAGTAATCAAGATAGGTTTCCTGTCTCCTTGATTACTGAACGTTTTGTTACTTGTAGTGTTTTTGAAAGACTATTCCACATATAGTTCTATGTTGTTATATTTTTGCTACTAAACACAATTAAATTAGTTTATCTACGGTTATGTTGCGTGACCACAGTCCGATGGTATCAAAACACCGCGCCTCATCTTTCATTCGTTATCAACTGCGTCGCCTGAAAGCCGGAAACAAATGATAGGGACTTGTGGTTGTTGTTACTGCGTGATAATAGAAACGGACCCCACCTTTAGTTTTAATGGTACCAACTAACCATTGATAGAAATCGTACTGTCAGCCTTTTGAAGGTAAAGTTTTGTTATACTTACGCATTTCTAATCATGCGTTTTGTATACAGTTTTTAAAGCACTTAGTGGTAGGTCTCTATTGTCAGAGACCGTCTAGGTACCACCGCAGTGGACAAATAATGTGTAGTGTTAGTGTATTCTGGTTTGAAGGGTGCTGTATGCTAGTGAAATTTCTGGGGTAATGAGGCAACGCCTTATATCTCAAAGTGACGATCGCAATGTGGTGCTGTGTATACCATTTCAATCAGCGCCACTTTATTATGAGCAAGCGTATAATTACCATCAGGTGAAAGCCTCGCTTGTCTCGTCCTCTTCGAATAAATAAAAACTTAACATCATATCCATTAAATATAATCCACATCTGCAATGTATTATAATCTGCATGAGAAAGTCTGGCGAGCTATAGTCCTGTAGTACATGAGGCTTGCTATCTGTACGATCAGAAATAAGCCATGTCCGATTGACCACAAATTCCAAAATTGACTTGTTTTTAAGGTCCTTCTGTAATGATGTCAATTTTAACATTACATGAAACGTTCGAGTTCCAAAAAAATTATCAGATATTCTACTGGTTGAGAGAATAACAACCTCCAATAATGATACATTTAAATAAAAGGCAAAGGAGTATATATTATAAATAAAATGAATATTCATAACATTGTTTTTCTCACATAAGTATATAAGAAGGTTATTCTAATGCATAGCGAATAATAAGGCTACCCTTTGAAGTCCCGAGCAATTGTCAATCGAATTTCGATACAGATTGTACGTTAGAGTGTATTTGCAGACTTGTTCAAACTTTTCAATGTTGCGATCTATTAGTCGGCAAATAATAGTACTGCGTCCAATATACGAGTGCTTATATAATAGAAATAGATTTGATCGAAGTACTAAATCAAATAGTATACCTCTTGTAGTACTAGAAATAACGAGTTTTAAAAATTTTTGTACAACTCTTTTAGTTTATTAAATATTAACAGTCATCCATCAGTTATAAACTCGATATCAAAAATCTGTACTTCGTTATTATATGTTAACTGGGCTTTACGTATTTGTAAGATATTGTATTACGTATGAATTTTATCATTCGGACCCATGAAAATAAATTTTAATTATGCCAATGCAGATTGGATATAATTTGGTAAAAATGTACTATACAGATTTACCTTCTCATGAGAGCACGTCGTTCATTTTGTCTATTGAGTAAATGAAAGATAATTTTTTTATTTAAAGTGGATCTGAATTGCTATTAAAAACATAGTGACATAATAAGTTTCGTGCAAGAGATGTGAAATATTTCGAAATTATAATTGAATGATTGACACAGTTAACGCGTGAGTTTCCGTAACTGCAAATGTCTGTCGTATCTATAATCTGAAAAATATTTAAAGAGCTTAATAAAGACTTTTTGACAGTTAAGAGGATAGTTGTTGAAAATTAACTTTCTTCTTGTCATTTGGATAGAGCTTTATAACTTAGCAATGCATTTGTGAAAAATACTACGTTTAAAATAAGGACATAACTTGTAAGAAAAGTCGTAAGTCAATTAAGTGTTCAGGTATGAAGATAGTTTAATGCAAAATTTATCAGGCGATATCTAAAAAATAAATACACTGGATTGAGAATATATAAGAAATGATCTGATAAATAGGTCTTAAAAAGTTTTAATATCCAAAAGATTACGAAAAAGTTGGTAAAATTCTTGATGGTAATAGTGATTACAAGTTTTAATAACGGTGCACAATCTTGTGTATGTGTATTAAAACTTTAATAATAACTTTTTTTGATATTGCTGACTTTGTTTTTCTTTCCTTTTTTTTCTTTTCGACAAGGTGACGCCTTTAGCATAGCGTTCACCTGATGGTAAGTAGTATCCTCGCCCATAAAAATGTAGCGCTGGTTAAAATGGTATACATAACACCACATTGTGCTCGATGCTTTGAGACATAAAGGGTATTTAGTCTTGTTACCCCAGTAATTTCACTAGCATACACATTTTAAGGCGGTTGGTAGCAACTGGATGCGTATAGGCGAAGATCGGGTTAAGTAGCGTTCTTTGGAAGAGGCCTATGTCCAGCAGGGGACTGCTGCAGGCTATTGGTAAGACACTTTAAACCGGAACACAGTAATGTTTGAATACTACTGTTTGGTAATGGAAAGAGCTGCTGTGATACTCATTTGGTCTGTCTCCGGGAACGGAGATCTCCCAATAGTTAAGTTACGGTTATTTGTTAAGAAAGTGTATATTGAATACAAGAGCGGAGAGATTAACGTAACAAACAAGTTCGTTGAGGTTCTTATTTTTAGATCGCAAGGAATAGAGTTGAGGCGGGGTTTATTCCATTACATATTTTCAGCGGTGCAGTGAAATTGAATAGTTTGCTGTTTCGCGCAGATTTTAGAGCAGCGCTCCGAAATATCTCGGGGCTTGTTATTACGCTGTCGTGGAAGCGCCAGTAACAATGCAGCTTTATTTCCACGTTGTTTTATCTCGTTAGAATGATCGTTTTAACAAAACACGCGGAGATGTTCTCTCGTAAACAGCTCCGGTGCAGAATGTACATTCAACTTGTGAAGACACTGCACAAATATGGTTATCAAACACATATAGATAAGTAACGTATATTCTGTAAGAAACAGTCCCATGCTAACATTGCTAGAAAGATATAACCTAAATAACTTAATAGTATTGTGAAGTAAATTTAATGCGATATACTGCACATTTTCAACTATTATTAAAGGCACTCTAATTTACTTTGTAGATCTTTCATACCATAAGCTTTGCTTTGAGTCTTTTCCCAACGCTTACACAATTATTACTTATAGTTAATTTATTAAAAGTTAAAAAAGGCAAATACTATGATGGCATATTCAACAAATTAAACTATTAGGTAGTGTATCTGACCTCTAACAAAGAATATAAGTGTACTTACATTTTATCATTGGTATGTATGATATGAAATTGAACAAGAAATAGGCCTGAGAATACACACTGAAAGTTTAAACGAGTTAATAAAATGTAAATTAGTTAGAAATAAATGTATAATATATTTTCAAAAGATATGTACTATAGTAAATAATACAAATAAGAATATTTAAATGTGACGGTATACATGTATGTATATATACAAGTTTTGTACTGGTATATGATAAGATAGAATGAGTATTAAATGATGTAAATATAATTTAAAAACGGCCTGTATAATAATTTCAAGGAAAAGCAGATTTAAAAAATAATCACTAATGTGCCATTACGATATTTTTACGAGGTAAAGTAATTAGTGTTTCTATACCTATACAGATACACAAGACAACCACGACGAAGATAAATCTATAAACTTTATGGAACAAAGCGCTGAGAAGATTTGGTGATGGATAAAAACTCCGGGCTGTGGATTTTGCCTTTAATATTTCTTCAAAATTAGTTTCGCCTACGGATATAAAACAAGAAGATTTGCTAATCATATTCCATATATTATTTTCTTTGTTTAAATTATAAAAAACTTTTTACTCCGGTCGTTTAAAATCTTATCTTCACTAACGCTTACATATTCCGAAGCTTTCTTAGTAAATCTTATTAATGTTATAATTTGGTATAAAGTAATCAATATTTTCTTTTATACCTGGTATGTAAATATTCGGACTGTAAGTTAAGATTGTAATTTAGGAGTACAGGTTTAACTACTCTGAATTATTACAATTTTTGCTTTTACTAGTCACATAAGCACTGGAGTGAGTCGTATAAGGTATGTGTACACATTTGCAATGGCCGGCATACAATCTAATTTCACTAAAAGCAATACCAACTCGCACAAACGGTTCTGTTGTAAAATAATTTCGCTTTCATATTAACGTTCATTCCCCATCTGAGATTTCAAACACCGCTGTATGCTGCATATTTTCAAATTGCATTGTGCGGATTTCATAAAAGCAATCCATTCGTTTTTATTAATTGTTATTTTTAGGTACAGTATAGCACACAGTTTTAATAATTTAATATTCTGCTTCATCTATTCAATGTTTATTAAGAAATAAGATGAAATCATCTCCAACTAATGAATAAGCACAATGGTAAGTAAATTTTTTGTCGCGCTGCAATTATCCACATAACAAAGACAATATGAATCATGTATATATATTACTTCTTTTCTTTTCTTCTTTAGGCGATATATGGAGCGTTTATTTTGAAAATGGTGTAAGTTCATTTTTGAAAAAAATGAGCTATCACGTAATTCATGCAAATTTTGTGTAATTTTTTATACATAACTAGTCCGTGTTTAATTTCTCAAAAAAATCCCATGTTTTATACAACTTAAAATCGGTCGGTTAATGAAATTGCATATGATTTGCCTGTATTTTTAAATCAACATATATAGTAACCTTTAATTTTCTCGAAAGAAAAGAAAATGGACTTACACCACTTTCAAAATAAACGGTGCATATATAACTTCGCATATTTTTTTTTCTCTTTATTTTTCTTTTATGTTATGAATGTAAAGCCTGTGCGATATGAGATTAGTCTTTAACGTAGTAAAGGAAGACAGTAAGGAAACCGTCAAGTTTCTTAAGAATAACAGCTTTCCAGGACCTGTGGGCCTTTGTGACGACAGTCCTAGTATAGAGAACACGTAATGAGTTGCTTATGGTACAGGAGAAGCCAGTCCGTAAAGGAAACTCTTTCAGTCATAAGAACGACGATGTACCTTTCTTACAAAGGTACGGTAAGATATATATAATAATATGTATAGGTATTGCTAAGAAAAGCCTTAGCAATACTGTTTGAAGAACATACAAATTTGTTTTAGTTTATGAAAAGAAATTACGAGGTATGAGACAAGTCGTTAAACAGAGTAATGTGAACGCTAATGGTTTTCCCTAAGATTGTGAATTATTTTGAAAAAATTCAAGACAAGAAGAAATTATTATTGTTATCAAAACTTCTGTACAAAGCAATATCATCTAATTACATAGTATGCCAGACGTTTGGAGATCATCTCTTAATCTATGTAAAACTTTGATGATACCTTCCCTGCATATATTAAATTGTTTTAGAAAATTCTCTTGGTTTATGTATGATAAACCGTATTGTCTTATATTGAATTCTAATATTTCAATATAACTGTTGCCTATTTAATCTGGATTTTTGCCAATTCGTTTGGGGTTTCTCCGTGTGTCCGTAAAATGTATTCAGCATACATTAGGCCGTGGATATCGTGGTCATCCAGAATGCGAAAACGCTGTTATGGGTGCCGATTTGTAATACGAGAGTGGTAAGTAAGAAAAGTCGAAAAAAACTACTTACAACTAAATAAGTTTAGCTCCAGAGTCGAACCAAGGATGATTTTATAAGTTGTGCCTAGCCACTGCGCTACGATAGCTTATAGTATTCTTGTATTGAAAGTACTCATATTTAAAATGAATGTGTTTGGATGTACAATTTTGTAATTTATGTATGTTAATGTTAAAGCGTGTCAATATTACAAATTCTGTACATACATTAACTGAGGTTCAAAACGAGGAACGCCTACGTTCAAGACCGCGGGCCGCAAGCTAATGAGCTATATGAGATGAGCATAATGTAAGCGCTAATGGTTCTCTGTTATTATCCCTGCGGAGTAAAGGCTTTTACATGACGCTGAATATTAATGCAGTTGTGTTTTTTTTTTGCTCTTTTTTAACCACTATTTTATACGACATATCCGATATATATTATGCGAGTCGAGGGAGCAGTAAACTTGTACTGAATATACTACGGATACTCAAAGAGATTTTTATGTAGAAAACATTGAACATTCCACATTTATAGCAAGTAATAAAAAGGTAAATTTATGTATTTGGTCTATAAATTAAACTTATTAACGTTCCTTCCGCATCAACCTATAAGGGGATGACAAAATATATTCGTTATTATACTTTTATGAACTAACTTCATACATAATAAAATCGTCACTAACCTACACATTGAGTTACAGCGCAACTCATACATTTTAATATCAAAGCCGCTTAAGATATTACAGGTAATGCTTGCTACTTAAACGTGTCTCCGAGTATTTTCCATCCACTTGTGAAAATTACATAGTTTAGGGGAGCATTTTGAAAGTGCTACCACCTGAGACGTTGGTACATTAGGGAGCCCCTCAGTAGAAAGGTATAATAAAAAGCAAAGAGCATAATGCAGATTTTAAAAATTATCAGTGACGCATATTATTTATACAATCTAGGTAATTTTTAAACTCCAAAGTATTACATAAAAGGTTAAAAGTAAAAGTCATATACAGTGGATCAATCAATCCAAAAACTTTTTCTTTAGACTGTTTAATTGATGATAATTAAGCACAGACATACAGACGACCCCTTCGCCTGCTTCGTCAACCGACTGGCGCCTTAGATGGAAAATTGAATTCAAATATTCACTCGATTCCATTAAAAGTACCCTCTTAAATGTGCAAGTTTACAATAATGTTTTATGCATGAACCTTGCTGGAGCCATAACTCTCATTTACATTTTCCAAGTGATACTAGATGCTGTACATATTCAATTTCTTCAGAATATTAAGGTTATGGAAATAAGGAAACTTTGCTTTACGCCGATAGACAACAACACATAAGCGACAGATATACGATTTGTACTTCAAAGCTAAATTTTATTTAAAATAGCCTAGAATATTTTAAAATATATATTATTCACGAGAAAGGACTTCAATGTTTTAAATAGGGAGTTATAATAAGTTTCATATGTATATTTAAATAGAAGAATATCCACGGTCTGCCTCAACGATAGCTGACGTTACGACCTAACAATGAAAGTAATATAAAAGCCTTTACACAAGTTTAGAAACACGCAAACACGCAGTCTCTCGTTAGCTAGCATTACTAAAGCCTCCACTACTACGTGAGTTATCTGGGCAGTGTTAATTAGCCACCGCAATAGTTTCATCTGGATTTTCAAACACGTCATAACACTTATATTCTTATGTTTAAGTACGTTACTCAATCTCTTGACAATTTATGTAAATTTTTTGTATCAACTAATTCGATATTAAATACGATTAGTTTATCATTTTATAAGGCATGTGTTTGGTAGCAAGAAATTATTTACAATTTCATAATCATATAATTAAAAACAGATTTTCAACATTTTAGAGGCGGATAATGATCAGTGAGAACAATCTCATTAATTAATAAAACATGAAGAAATTCAACGCCTTTAAGTAGGTTAGACTCTTATTATACGTACGGTAAACATTATGAATGACTCAGAGAAATGAAAAATATGTAAGTCCCGCCTTTTTACTATTAACGCAAACGTCCTGGTTCTATTCTGTGGCCAAATTTGGATATTGCCAAATACCAGAGTTATTTTGAACCCACCCTACTATTCATCTTCCACCCTCATATATTCAATTTGCCATCATAGCTACTTTGCTGTGTTCAGGCTGTCAAAATTGGAGAGATAGATAATTCTTCACCATACACGGTATCATTTTCAAATCATACCATGAAAAACTGTGGTCAAAAGTTAACCCATTTCAAATAAAGAATATATCAGTAGTAAAGGTAAATAGATGTTTTAAATGATCGCATTCACATAGGTAGATAACATACAAAGATCTTCAAAGTGAACAAGGTATAGAAACCATATAGCATTAAATTACAATTCCCTCTTCGGGTAGTTTTGGTATTGTCAATGGTCTTAATGATAGACAGGCAAACGTATCACAATGTTACGTAAGTATATATATACACAATAGCTCTTACCCAAACCTACCCTCGTCAAGGCGACACATATCTGTCAGACTGAATTTTAACACTCTCCTCCCACCGAAGGTCTCACGGTTGCTCAAGGATCCAACTTTATTGTATCTTACACGTTACATTGAAATTCCAGATATTAACTTTTTTAATTGATAAATGGCCAAATGATACATCATACACTTTGGTCAGGAGGAACCCATGTATATTAAAAGTAGACGTACCTTATAAATTTATGTATGAGGAAATTGTGCTATAACGCTTCTCAAGAATGAACAGCCAAAATCGTAGGTTTAATTAAAAACCAAAAGAAGAAGTGTTATATAACTACATAAAGGTTCAAGATAACGAGAAATAAGCACAGAGAGTATTAAGTTGGCCTAACACACTATAACGACAGTTATATCATATTTCCGAGTAGAGAGCTCCCTGCCCGCCCGGCTTGTTATATCGGTTCGCAGCCTTTTCGCATCGTGGTGCTGGAAAACAAAGAGCTCACCTCACTCATGTCGCGATGATAATATTTCATGAGGTTTCCAAAAGTGATATATTTATATTTTACAGTCATACTCGTAACTGACTTACTACAAAACTAGATATCCTGCTTCTAAGCCCTGTAGTCATGAGCTAGTAAGAATAGTCCACAGGTTTCACAGATGTTTAGTTACCGAGTGAAAAAAGTTATCCAGCTTCTATGAGAAAGACAAAGCAATATGCGTTAAGATTATCTCAGAGATCAGTTGCTGAATGCACATGTAAATTGAAAGAATTTAATTAGGAATGAACACCGCTAGCTCTGTCAAGTACCTTCAACGACGAAAAGGAGACGACCTCGTATTTGTCGTTTACTGGACAATGAGGTCTTCACGAACCTAAATACACTTTTAGCCGTTCTTTACGTCTGATAGTATATTAATCCTATACTTAATCAATCGAAACAATAAGTAAGACATAACACCAATCGGAAGTAAAACATGTAACAAACTGCATTACCTTTTACATATCAACACGAATTGAAGATTTACGAACAAAAGGGAAATATCATAGTGTTCAAAATGGTTTTTATTATGCACTCCTTGATTGCATAG